>CAWUFW010022886.1:0-86406 GCA_963921515.1 Calotriton arnoldi | reverse complement strand
TAATATTTACAAATTAGAGACTTTGGGGCCGATTCCGATCTCGGTCGGAGGCGCACCCAATACCATTCGGTCGGGAAAAAAGCCATGCGAAAGCCTGTTTCCCGACCGATCCGTACAGCACACCGAACGAGTAAGTACGATGCGCACAACAGCACAGAATCCGGCCGAGCCGTACTCACCCAAACCAGGTCCTGTTCCCCGACCGAGGCGAATCCGGAAACGCCGAATCGAGTCGCACGGAAGGAAAAATGCAGCTCCGTCCGGCCGAACGAGTACGATGCGCTTTCCGTACGCGCCGAACCCGTCGCTACGCACGGCACGTCAAAGCATCCGGGAGAGGCGCACATAAGCTCCGATTCGCGCCACAACACGATCCACGGCTACGAGACGAACACGCCAGCGACGAGGACGAGGCGAAGCGACGAGGACGAGGCGAAGCGGCGAGGACGACGCGAAGCAACGAGAAGGACGAACGACACGAACCAACCATGAATCCCTTCGTCCCGATCATACCAATATTCTACATTTACTACCGGAACAGGCACGGACGCGTACGGCGCAGAAGGTAAGTCAGACACCAACCACAAAACACATACAACACGTACACGACACATCACACACACACAGAGGGATGCAGAATATACTTACACCAGCAACAGCAGCACCATAGGGGCGGGATGCCCATCACCAATGCCACATATGCACACAGGGGCCTGAATGCGCACCACCACCCCTACCCAGGGGGGCAGGATGCCTACCACTACTACCACCCTTAGCCAGGGGGCTGGATGCCTACCACTACTACCACCCTGAGCCAGGGGGGCTGGATGCCTACCACTACTACTACCCTGAGCCAGGGGGCTGGATGCCTACCACTACTACCACCCTGAGCCAGGGGGGCTGGATGCCTACCACTACTACCACCCTTAGCCAGGGGGCTGGATGCCTACCACTACTACCACCCTTAGCCAGGGGGCTGGATGCCTACCACTACTACCACCCTTAGCCAGGGGGCTGGATGCCTACCACCACCCTTAGCCAGGGGGGCTGGATGCCTACCACTACTACCACCCTTAGCCAGGGGGGCTGGATGCCTACCACCACCCTTAGCCAGGGGGCTGGATGCCTACCACTACTACCACCCTGAGCCAGGGGGGCTGGATGCCTACCACTACTACCACCCTGAGCCAGGGTGGGCTGGATGCCTACCACTACTACCACCCTTAGCCAGGGGGCTGGATGCCTACCACTACTACCACCCTCAGCCAGGGGGCTGGATGCCTACCACCACCCTTAGCCAGGGGGCTGGATGCCTACCACTACTACCACCCTCACCCAGGGGGGCTGGATGCCTACCACTACTACCACCCACACCCAGGGGGGCTGGATGCCTACCACTACTACCACCCTGAGCCAGGGGGCTGGATGCCTACCACTACTACCACCCTTAGCCAGGGGGGCTGGATGCCTACCACTACTACCACCCTGAGCCAGGGGGCTGGATGCCTACCACTACTACCACCCTGAGCCAGGGGGCTGGATGCCTACCACTACTACCACACTTAGCCAGGGGGCTGGATGCCTACCACTACTACCACCCTTAGCCAGGGGGCTGGATGCCTACCACTACTACCACCCTTAGGCAGGGGGCTGGATGCCTACCACCACCCTTAGCCAGGGGGCTGGATGCCTACCACTACTACCACCCTTAGCCAGGGGGCTGGATGCCTACCACTACTACCACCCTTAGCCAGGGGGCTGGATGCCTACCACCACCCTTAGCCAGGGGGGCTGGATGCCTACCACTACTACCACCCTGAGCCAGGGGGCTGGATGCCTACCACTACTACCACCCTGAGCCAGGGTGGGCTGGATTCCTACCACTACTACCACCCTTAGCCAGGGGGGGCTGGATGCCTACCACTACTACCACCCTGAGCCAGGGTGGGCTGGATGCCTACCACTACTACCACCCTTAGCCAGGGGGGCTGGATGCCTACCACCACCCTTAGCCAGGGGGGCTGGATGCCTACCACTACTACCACCCTCACCCAGGGGGCTGGATGCCTACCACTACTACCACCCTTAGCCAGGGGGGCTGGATGCCTACCACTACTACCACCCTCAGCCAGGGGGCTGGATGCCTACCACTACTACCACCCACACCCAGGGGGGCTGGATGCCTACCACTACTACCACCCTCACCCAGGGGGGCTGGATGCCTACCACTACTACCACCCTTAGCCAGGGGGCTGGATGCCTACCACTACTACCACCCTCAGCCAGGGGGCTTGATGCCTACCACTACTACCACCCTTAACCAGGGGGCTGGATGCCTACCACTACTACCACCCTTAGCCAGGGGGGCTGGATGCCTACCACCACCCTTAGCCAGGGGGGCTGGATGCCTACCACTACTACCACCCTCAGCCAGGGGGCTGGATGCCTACCACCACCCTTAGCCAGGGGGGCTGGATGCCTACCACTACTACCACCCTCAGCCAGGGGGGCTGGATGCCTACCACTACTACCACCCACACCCAGGGGGGCTGGATGCCTACCACTACTACCACCCTCAGCCAGGGGGGGCTGGATGCCTACCACTACTACCACCCACACCCAGGGGGGGCTGGATGCCTACCACTACTACCACCCTCAGCCAGGGGGGGCTGGATGCCAACCACTACTACCACCCCCACTCATAGGATGGGCAATGCATGATACAACCAGCACACCACAACCTAGGGAATGCAAGAAGAAGACATCCCCCCAACACCATGACAAGCGTGTGTAGACTGTGTCAAATGCCTACAACACCGAACATGACTTTGAACATACAATGTGACCCCCTAGCACATGTGCCACACATATATGTGTGTGGCACCCACAATGCAAGCAGGCCATGACCATTGTGGCAATGGGGTCCAAACCCCCATCACCACAGTGACCAAAAGGTAAGTGTGGGGTCCATAGCTGAAGCACATTTTGAACATTGTGGCAATGGGGTCTAAACCCCCATCACCACAGTGAACAAAATGTAAGTGTGGGGTCCATAGCTGAAGCACATCTTGAACATTGTGGCAATGGGGTCTAAACCCCCATCACCACAGTGACCAAAAGGTAAGTGTTGACAAAGAAAGAGGTGCAACTGCCAAACTGCATGGATGATTCCTGGTCACAGAACAACAAACACATCAGTGGCAAAGTAGTCTATGTGTCCCATTGCAACATAAATTGGGGGAGCCAAATACTGCAGTGCAAATAAGACATACCTTTGGCCATGTGCAGACAAACAACACCCATGGGGGCTGACACCGTCAACAATCATCAATGACACAATGACAGAAGTGACCATCAGAATGCAGACCCACATATTTGCACCAATGGGCACACAAATGCAGATACCCTGTGGAGACTGCAGATGTGAGGTGAACAGATACCATACCATGGCAGCAATGGGACACACAAACCATGATCATTGTGCTGACCGATGACCTAGGAGTCCCAGGGACAGCAGGGGAAACCCACCAAACTACATACAGCCAATGGCACACCCAAGATATGCCAATGCAGTGGTGCAGATGCACAAACACAAACAGGCAGACCCACACTGCACATCATACACAACAGGTGAGGGGGGGGGTGCCACAGTCACACACCAATGAAGAAGCCAAGGTCACCCACAAAGAACACACATAGACAACAACCAACATTGCAGCCCGGACCCTGAGGAGTGCCAGCAGTCACACACACAACGTGTCACAATCACTGAAAGATAACACAAACTGGAAATCACATGTCAGGGGCAACCAACAAGTGCCAAGGGGAAACCTGACTGTGACCCATCTGCGTCTGCACACAAACTCAGCCCTGACAGCAAACACACCTGTGGGTGACACCCTGATGACCAGTAATGTGCCATGCACCCACATCACAGAGAACCCAGGGAGAAGACTTTGGGGGAACATAGCTCAACTCAGCTAGCATCACAAACAGGTACAACACTAGGGATCACAGCATGCACAGCTAAATGGAAGTGAACACACAGACATGCACATACAACACACACCTTGGGCGCAGGCAATGTCACAGGAGTACACACTGCCATGAGGGGACTCCACTCCTGTGTGAGGAAAGCTGTGCCATATGTTGCCTCAGTAGGGCCCCATCATGTCAGCTGAGCACTTGGTCACACAATCAACAATTAGCACCAAATGAGGGCTCCCGTAACATCAGCCTGGTCATGGAAGTGCCAACGGAATCATCAGCACAGATCCAACACACTTGTATAGCAATGTTGCACTGACAACACAGATGAGTCCTTCCCCATTGATGCCCAAACCTGCATGTCCACTGGAGATGGCCACACGGTCAGGGAAGTAGACGAATTGAACAATGGCAGGCACAACAGATGTGCAGGGGTGGAAGCCACAGATGTGAAATAGGCAATCTAAGTAGGAAATCCCATTGCCAAATCGAACACATGACACCCTCAGATGCTGCTATGGATGACATGGATACACCACAGGATAGGACACATTCCCCCTGGACCACATGGGTTCCTGCACAGTAACACTTCATTATCATGAGACCAAATATCACCATCACTGCAGCAAGGGCATGGTTAGCATCATCAACATCATGTACATCAGAAGCAAAAGCACTAGAGAACAGAAAGTTGCTTTATTCAGCATATGTGGCATTAAAAGTAGAAGTCCGGTAGAAAATAAACAAAGGCCAATGGCCAGTCCATCAACAAAGTCACAAGTGGGTGACAGTGGCAGATGCCACCCTACACATGCCTGCACAAAACCAGGGACAATCCACTAGGAGGGGCAACCGGGGGGTAGGCCAGGCACCGCAGGGACAGGATCAGGGCTCACCAGGAGGAAGCAGGGAAGGGGTGGTGGGTGCTGGAGAGCCACTGACAACTGCAGTGGAGGTGTCTGACATGGTGTGTGCCGGCACAACTGGGGGGCATGACTCAGATGTTTTGGTTGCCGGCACGACTGCAGTGGACCATGCAGATGGAGTGGACAGGTCCGCCACTGCAGTGCCCAAGTCAGACAGGGTGGTAGTGGACTCCACTGCAGTGCCTACCACCAGGGAGGAGAATGGGGAACAGGCAAGGTGGGCTGGACAGAGGGGGAGGACACCCTCACCACGTCAGTGGCACAGACAAGCGCAGCGGGGGTGTGGTGCCGGGAGAGCAAGTGGCAGGGGGAGAAGGCCGGATCCTCTTGGGGATGGTATATCTGTGGGTGGGGGAACCTGCGGCAGGGTGTGGTGGGGGCACCTGTGGAGTGGGGGCCTGAGGGATGGAGGAAGGAGACCTGGTGCTTGAGCTGCAGGGGCGGCGGCGGGGTCTTGCTCTTACCACTCCGGGGGGACTTGCGGGTGGGGGCCTCAGTCTGTCTGCGCCTGGGGAGGGTGTCCAGGGGCGAGGGGCACTCTGCTCCGTGTGGGGGGCTTCCTCTTCCCCTGGATGCTGGAGCAGCTGGATCGGAGGGGAAGAGGCCGAGGTCACTGAGAAAGAGGCGCTGGGTCTTTGGGGTTGCAGGTGAGGCAAGGGAGGGTGTTTTGGAGGGAGAGGCAACTGAGGACTGCGCAGTGCCCGTGGATGCGTGTGTGTGTACCAGGGCCCCATCCCCTGTGAGTCTGGTTTCAGTCCCCTGACTGTGCGTGCGTGTGCGTTTTGTTTGTGGCGTGTGTGTCTGTGTGCTGGACGTGTGTGTGCTGGTGTGTGCCTGTGCCTGTGTGTGTGTGCTTGGGACGGGTAAGGTGCTGGGGAGTGTGGATGGAGCAGAGGCAGGAGGGGTGAGGGACTGTCTGAGGAGGGACACTGCTGCCGTCAGGGAGGAGTCCATGGACCTATTGCCCCTCTGTAGGTCAGACATGCCCGATGAGATGCCCTCCATGAACGACACCAGCTGAGTCAACAGAGCGGTGTGCGCATGGAGGACACTCAGCATGGCTGTCTGCCCTACATGGAGCTGGCGAAGGAGGTACACAGACTCCTCACTCAGGGCAGCAGGGGACACAGGGGCAGGGGGTGCGGTGCCTGGCCCAAAGGAGACACGCTCCCGAACATGGGAGCCTCCACGGACCTGGGGAATGGGAGCCGATGGGAGGGTGGTGGTGGTGGTGGTGCTGGTGGTGGCGGGGACAGCAACACTAGCTGGGGTGTGGTGGCTGCTGACACCCGCCTCCATAAGGGAGTCATCCTCCGAGTTGCTCTGGTCCTCAGCTGAGGTGGATGGTGCTGAGGACTCCTCGGTGTGGCTCCCCTCGCCCTCCGTGCCACTGGGTCCCTCCGACCACTCCTCGGCTGCTGACCCAGTCTGGCTCTCTGGCTCCTCCTGGTCCGTGGAGCTGTCCCCTTCCGTGGCTGTGGATGTATCTGCAAACAATGGGGAAACAGACAGACATCAGTCACCTGCACCAAACGCACACACCACTGTGAGCACAGCACATTACAGAGCAAGCCCTTGCATCATTAGTTGTACATTGCTAAAAGTGCCCTAACTGAACAGGAGAAGCCAATTGTCAGTCTGATGCCAAGCATGGCACTCACATCCCACATGGCCTTGCACCCATCTGTCTGGTGTCTGTTGGATTGCAACACCCCAGTGTGGACACATGCACCAAGTACACAGTAGTTGGACAGTGCAGAGGACACGGTGTGGCATGTGGACATGCACACATCACAGCTCTTGCCACTGAGTCAGTACAGGTTTCCGGATGAAAGGGATGCCCAGAGTCAAATAGGAAATGCATGTGATGCATACCAGCGACAGACACCATGATGCACCCATGTCCTGATAGCCATCGCCACAATGGTGTGCATGTAGCACATGTCACTCCCCTGCAAGACCACCAATAAGTAGACACATGCCATGGCAGAGGCATGACTGCTAAGTCATACATCACTGTCTCAGTGATGTATGACTTGGCAGCCAGACAACAACACTATGCACTGTGTCACAATAGTAGGTCATGGGGAATGCAAGTCCTGGAGCTGCACAAGTGCACATGTACATCCCCCACACAACACATCATCTTAACCCTCATCTGTCCAGGTCATACCTATTGGACATATGGGAGACCTGTGACACTACCCTCTGAACCTGAGCCCCTCACAATCTGCTGTGAATGGGGAACAGCTGCCTGAACTTCACATTCGCATACCCCAGTCTGCACGGGCAGCTGATCAAACACCTATGTGACACACAAGTATCGTCTCCTATGGTCACATCTCCAGGGGCATGCTGAGCCCCTACCAAGAAACACCCCAGCAGTCCTGGCAACTAATCCACAGCACACTGACACAGAGGCAGACACCTGAGGGGTCAAATCACTGCGCACAATGTGTCAGCTGATACACGGGAGTGGGAGTACAGAGTGCATTGCATGGCCTGGAGTAGGCATGACTGTCCTGCTCCACATGAATGAGGGATGAGCCCTGGACAGTGGATAGCTGGCTATGTATGTGTAACACACGTAATCTGCACACTCCTGTGGCCCAAACATTGTTCCCACCCGCTGCATGGGCGTGTGCCACATACCCCAGGCACATGTGGTGGCTCAGCACAGCAAGTGGACCGCATATCAAAGCAACACGCAGATTACATGTCCGAACACAGGCGTAGTGTGAACAATGGACCCACCCATGATGCCCACAACAGAGTTAGGGAAACAGATGCTGTCCCCCACCTTTAGTGAAGCAAACTGCAAGGACACAGTCCCAAGTGACACAATTCCCTGAATGTAAGGGCCACACCTGGGTATCAGATGAGCAGTGGGCAGTGCACAATAGAGGGACATGGCTCCTGGACAACATGACTGCTGCACTGTGGCAGTTGAACCAGGCCAGAGGAGGGCACACAGCATGTAATACAGAGTTCACAGTGCAGTCTTTGACTCACCCCCTCCTTGCTGCTGTCTGGCCTTCAGCTGCCCATCCAGGTCTGGAAACACCACCGCCAGGATCTGGAGCATGTGGGGGTCAGGGTCCGTGTTCCGCCCCTCCTGCGAGGAGGCGACAGCTTCAGCTGGACCCGTGCAATCCTCCGGGTCCAGCCCCGAAGGTCCTGCCACCTCTTCTGGCAGTTGCGGATCCGGCGCTTGTAGACCCCCACGGACCGGACAGCCCGGACGATGTCCTTCCAGATCTCCTGCTTCCGATGGGCATTAACCTGTCAGGATGACAAAGTGAAAAGGCCATTACTACACATGCAACATATCCGTGCATGACACAGTTGTATATACATGTCTCAATCACAGGGGCACATGATGTACACAGGCAGTGCAAAGCTGCCCATGGACAGTTTGCCAGACGTCACTACATGGTATCATTGCATGGGAAGTAAAACCTTGTTCAAATGCACTGTCACTGCACCCTACCTGTCCAGTGCATGTCACTACACACTATGGGGGGTGACAACTACTCAGTGAGCCTGCTAGCCAGTGGCGTGCAGACTTTCAGCCTTGCTAGTCAGACAATATGCACATTCAGAAAGGCAGTGCACAGAACACTCACCTGCTCCCCTGGTGTCCCATACAGCTTGCTGTACTGTGGAAGTAGGCTGTCCAGCAGGGCCTGGTTCTCCTCAAGGCTGAAGGCTGGGGCTCTCTCCACAGTACGTGCCATTGCAGGGTCCAGAGGGGCAGAGACAGCAGCAGTGCAGTGGCAGATGTCGTCCTGGAGCATGTAGTGCAGGCAAGTGAGCTCTCAGGGGAACAGCCAGCAATATATATGTGCTGGAGAGGCAGATACTGTCCCTTGTGTCCAAAGTGATAGGTCCAAGTCGTTTGCATCTTCTGAATCTGGCCAATCCATAACGCCCACAGCATCGTTCAAATCTTCAACTTCATGACATACATGATTTTGCAACATTGTTGTGGGTGACCAACTGATTTTCCAGCAACCGACTCGTTCGAAATTCGAAAACGCGTCCGTTGCCAGGCAAGGCCATTGTCAATGGGTGCGCACCGATCGGTCCATTGCGGTACAACGCGTACAGGGGTACAACGCGTACCGGCACACATTGAATGCAATGGGCCGGCCGGGGGCACCGATCGGTCAATTGCGGTACGACGCGTACAGGGGTACAACGCGTACCCGCACACATTGAATGCAATGGGCCGGCCGGGGGCACCGATCGGTCCATTGCAGTTCAACGCGTACAGGGGTACAACGCGTACAGGGGTACAACGCGTACCCGCACACATTGAATGCAATGGGCCGGCCGGGGCACCGATCGGTCCATTGCGGTACAACGCGTACAGGGTTACAACGCGTACCCGCACACATTGAATGCAATGGGCCGGCCGGGGCACCGATCGGTCCATTGCAGTTCAACGCGTACAGGGTACAACGCGTACAGGGGTACAACGCGTACCCGCACACATTGAATGCAATGGGCCGGCCGGGGGCACTGATCGGTCCATTGCAGTTCAACGCGTGCAGGGGTACAACGCGTGCATAGGGTACTAACGCGTACCCGCACACATTGAATGCAATGGGCCGGCCGGGGCACCGATCGGTCCATTGCGGTACAACGCGTACAGAGGTACTAACGCTGTATCCGCACACATTGAATGCAATGGGCCGGCCGGGGCACCGATCGGTCCATTGCAGTTCAACGCGTACAGGGGTACAACGCTGTACCGCGCACATTGAATGCAATGGGCCGGCCGGGGCACCGATCGGTCCATTGCAGTTCAACGCGTACAGGGGTACAACGCGTACAGGGGTACAACGCGTACCCGCACACATTGAATGCAATGGGCCGGCCGGGGCACCGATCGGTCCATTGCGGTACAACGCTGCATCAGGGGTACAACGCGTACCGCACACATTGAATGCAATGGGCCGGCCGGGGCACCGATCGGTCCATTGCAGTTCAACGCGTACAGGGGTACAACGCGTACAGGGTACAACGCGTACCCGACACATTGAATGCAATGGGCCGGCCGGGGCACCGATCGGTCCATTGCAGTTCAACGCGTACAGGAGTACAACGCGTACAGGGGTACAACGCGTACCCGCACACATTGAATGCAATGGGCCGGCCGGGGCACCGATCGGTCCATTGCAGTTCAACGGCGTACAGGGGTACAACGCGTACAGGGTACAACGCGTACCCGCACACATTGAATGCAATGGAGCCAGCCGGGGCACCGATCGGTCCATTGCGGTACAACGCGTACAGGGTACAACGCGTGCACCGCACACATTGAATGCAATGGGCCGGCCGGGGCACCGATCGGTCCATTGCGGTACTAACGCTTACAGGGGTACAACGCGTACCCGCACACATTGAATGCAATGGGCTGGCCGGGGCACCGATCGGTCCATTGCGGTACAACGCGTACAGAGGTACAACGCTGCACCGCGCACATTGAATGCAATGGGCCGGCCGGGGCACCGATCGGTCCATTGCAGTTCAACGCGTACAGGGGTACAACGCGTACCCGCACACATTGAATGCAATGGGCCGGCCGGGGCACCGATCGGTCCATTGCGGTACTAACGCGTACAGGGGTACAACGCTGTACCCGCACACATTGAATGCAATGGGCCGGCCGGGGCACCGATCGGTCCATTGCAGTTCAACGCGTACAGGGTACAACGCGTACCCGCACACATTGAATGCAATGGGCCGGCCGGGGCACCGATCGGTCCATTGCAGTTCAACGCGTACAGGGGTACAACGCATACCCGCACACATTGAATGCAATGGGCCGGCCGGGGCACCGATCGGTCCATTGCAGTTCAACGCTGTACAGGGGTACAACGCGTACTCGCGCACATTGAATGCAATGGGCCGGCCGGGGCACCGATCGGTCCATTGCGGTACAACGCGTACAGGGGTACAACGCGTACCCGCACACATTGAATGCAATGGGCCGGCTGGGGGCACCGATCGGTCCATTGCAGTTCAACGCGTACAGGGGTACAACGTGTACCCGCACACATTGAATGCAATGGGCCGGCCGGGGCACCGATCGGTCCATTGCAGTTCAACGCGTACAGGGGTACAACGCGTACCCGCACACATTGAATGCAATGGGCCGGCCGGGGCACCGATCGGTCCATTGCGGTACTAACGCGTACAGGGGTACAACGCGTACCCACACACATTGAATGCAATGGGCCGGCCGGGGCACCGATCGGTCCATTGCTGTTCAACGCATCACTGTACATGTGACTGGCATATGTCAGCATGCCTGTCTCAGATGGACATATGCCAGCCACAGATAGCTCCCAGGGAGTGAGGGGCACACCTACATCACGACAGCCTGTCCAAACTTTATCATAAGGCATGTAAGGCTGCATTTCCTATTGTGTGTATGTTGGTGTACATGTTGTCCTATGGGTGTCACCTGTGGGCAGCCACCCCCAGGCTGTGCACGTGTTCATGGGGACAGGATCCTGGGTGTTACGTGTACATGACCACTGTGATGTGCAACTGTTCATATCTGTGCATGTGCCATGGTCACATTTCACGGTGGTGTATGTGTATGTCATGTCACATACCCCGTGAGTCCCATGTGGGACGGTATGTTTGAGCCAGGGTGTCCCAGTGGCACAATAGTGATGGTCCTCCACAGTCTTTGTGCATGTAGTGTTTACAATGTCTCTGATTTCATGTGCACAATGGGAGACAGTCTCCACATCCACATTGTGTGTGCATGGACTTTGATGTTGTGCGTGTGTGTGTCACAGACGTCCATGTCTGTCCTGCCGTGGCAAGTGGGACCACTACCTGTGGGGGTCATGGTTGTTTTGCTGTGGTGTATACATGATACTCCATGTAATGCCAGTGTCCATGTGGCAATACAGGGTCCCTGGGAATGTACCTGTCGTTGAGCTGTGGTGCCTGGGGCACATCTGTCCTCACATGTCACTGTGGGGGTGATTGTGACACGGCAGCAGGAGATGGGAACTGTGACACGGCCTCATGATATCCAATGGGCCAACCTGGGACTAATTGATGCCACCTGTTGGACCGTGTTGACAGATGTTGGCCATGTATGTACCATACATGTCCTTACGGAAGTGCACACTTCATGTAGTTGTGCCTCATAATGATGTGTGTTGGGATATTGAGTGTGTTCAATGCCGCATATGTGGGGTGACTGACAATCTTGCTTACTTCTCCTCTGCACTGCAGGGCTCCTGCTGTCCATCGACCATTCCCAGACCTGGCAACGATGGTGGAACGGGACAGCATCCGACGGTACCGCTTCACCAGGCAGCTGATTGAGGATTTGGCAGTGCAGTTGTCCCCACATTTGCAGCCTGGCCGGCCGTATCCTACAGCGCTGACCCCCAAGGTGAAGGTGATGGCAGCCCTACACTTCTTTGCCACCGGTACCTTCCAACATACTGTGGCGACTGCTGGTGGGATGTCACAGACCATGTTGAGCCGTGTGCTCCGCGATGTTTTGGCGGCAATGTTGCTATTCCTGAACCGGTACATCTATTTCCCTAGACTGCGACGACTCACTGACGTGAAGAGTGACTTTTATGCCCTGGGGAGGATGTTGCATGTCATTGGCTCCATTGATGGGACACATGTGGCTTTGGTACCACCACAGGCCCAGGAGCAGGCCTACAGGAACCGCAAGCACTACCACTCGGTCAATGCACTGGTGGTGTGTCTTGCAGACATGACCATCACACACGTGTGTGCCCGTTTCCCTGGTTCAGCACACGATGCCTTTGTGATGAGGAGTAGTCGCATCCCCAGGATGATGGCACAGATGCAGAACCAGCGTGCCTGGCTTGTCGGTGTGTACTGACTTTGTGCCATTGTGTGTGATCTGATCTGTAGTATTCCGCCCACTTTTCCAAGTCAGCTAATGTGCACTTGTCTGTCCGTAGGTGACTCGGGATACCCCAACATGCCGTGGTTGCTGACACCCCTCAGGAACCCTGTGACACCAGCCCAGATGCGCTACAATGAGGCACATGGTCGGACCAGGAGAGTGATTGAGCGGACATTTGGTCTCCTGAAGAGCCGCTTCCGCTGCCTGGACAAGACCGGAGGGTCCCTCCCATATGCCCCTGTGAAAGTGTGCAAGATTATCATCGTCTGCTGCATGCTCCACAACCTGGCAGTGCGGAAGGAGTTGCCTCTCATCCAGGATGACAACGACCAACATCCGCCACCTGTGGAGGATCCTGGCCTGGACCACGATGCCAGTGACGATGATGATGATGATGATGAGGGTGATGTCCGCACACAGCTCATCACCAACTTCTTTAGCTGAACGTGAGTATCCTGAGGTGTCATGTCAATGATGTGAGTTGGCATGATGTGTAGGTGGTGCTCTGGTGCTGTTGGAGTGTGTCCATGGGCTACTTGACTGGATGTGTGTTGCGATGTGTGCTTACAGGTGGGCTGTACTCCCCAACAGTGTTGACATGCTAACTTGGTTCTGGGTGGGTATCTTGTAACATGTATTGTGCATGAGTTTTGCTGTTCTGTCCTGTACTCCATTGCTTTTGACTGTGTGTCATTTCTGTCCTTCACAGGGTACTTTCAGATTCGTTTGGTCAACTGTGTCCACCGACGACGTGATTGCACTTCCAGGCTGGTAGCTGTTGTGTCCCTACAGGTGATGTGCGCCACACCCATGGACTTCCTTCCGTCTACAGTTGTTGACTGTGTGCCCGCTGCCAGGTGGGATTACCTTGCATCTGTAGTGGTTACGACATGTTGCAACTGTGTAATAAACCTGTGCTTCACTTTGTGATGTGCGTTGTCTGTGGTCACACATTTGACTGCCATTTGCTTACTGCACCTGTGGGCTACTTGACTACAACTGGGAATGGGTGTGGTGTCTGTGCATTGCACCGTCTTCCCTGGCAACATCAGTGTAGGCAATGAGTCAGATGGCCTAGGTGTGTATGTGTTGTGTAGCCCTGGTGGTGTGTCTCCCTCATATGTGTCACGTTGCCTTTACTCACATGCCTATGTTGTCCTTGCTGTTGCAGTTCGCATACACAGTGTAATTTTGCAGTTCATCATCCCCATAACAGCACCCACGTTGGAATCACAACAGAGGCAAGTATGGTGTATTAGTGTGTTTATTGTGATACATTTGTGTGAATAGTGCATAGGATGGGTAGTGCTGTACATAAATCTTGCAATCAGAAGTTCCTAGGTGAATTGAAAGTCCTGGTAGATAGAATCCCCAGTATCGGGGCCACAGTTGTCTGACACATTGGTCCAACTTGTACTCCCCATGCAATGTGTGGGAGTAGTGTTGCCGTCAACAGGGTGAACAGTCTGTGCACAAAGGTGAACATCCAGAACAGGTTCAGGCTTCCTGGGAGTTGCGCTTGGCCATCGGCCTCTCACTTGCCCCTCCTCGGACGACCCCTCTTCTTGGGGGGGGCCCTCAAGTACAGGCTGCTGCGGTGCAGGGGACTCTCCGCCAGAGTCATCCTCCCTCCCTGTGGCAGTTGCAGTTTGTTCGGCACCAGATGTTGTTGGCACACAGGGAGGTGTGGACTGGTTGCTGTTCATCTGGCGGAGGCATTGTAAAATGTCCCTGGGCACCGCCGTCATCTCATGCAGTGCATCCCACTTGGACTCCACGCGGGACATGTGTGAGTCCACGCGGGACATGTGTGACTCCACGTGGGACATGTGAGAGTCCAAGCGGGCATGATGGGCAGCCTGCTGCTGTTTCATGTCTCTGAGGAGCCCCACTACCTGGCTGAGGTCTCCGGTGATGGACTGGTACACATCAGCTATGCGTACCAGTTGTGGGTCATCATGCACACAAGCAACCTCTGCAAGCAGCGACCTCTGTCTCCCACCCCTCCCACCACCCCTGCTGACATGTGCAGTGCGTGCAGTGGCACGCACAGATGACCCTGGTCCACCTTGGGGGTTGGTGGTGGTGGTGGTGTCCATGGCCCCAGGTTGGTCCAGGGTCCCTGTGCTGGTGTTGCTCCTTGTTCTGTCCATGTCGGCAGGGATGGTATTTGTGGTGACAGTCGTTGGAGGGGTGGGTGCAGGGGGTGCAGCTGGTGGTCCTGCTGGTGCTGCAGCTGGTGGTCCTGCTGGTGCTGCATGTAGACTTGCACCGGATGTGCCAGGTTGGTCTTCTTCGTCCGAGGAGGGCAGAGGCTGTACGACGCCAGTGAGCTCCGCATCCTCTTGAGCCTGGGACTGGGACTCCTCAGCGTCTGCTGCTGTGTCCCCATCATCACCTGTTTTTGGGAGACACACACAATGTATGTTATGTTTCTGCAGGCATCAATGGTTGACACACATGACAGTTGTGACTGTGCCTCTGGGTGCGGGCCTGTACATTGCATTGTCCTAAGTCGTCACAGTCAGGGGTTGATATTGGTGTGGCACATTGTCCTGCATTATTTGGGCATTTCTATGTATTTTTGGGGTGTGAACATGGTCTGCATTGGTTGTGTTTGGTTGACAGCCGGCCCTCCTTCCCACCCACACAGCCAGTCAGTTATCCCACCATGGACTGTGCTTGCATTGCAGGGAGTGGAAGTTGTCTCTCAGGATGTCAGTCAGTGGTGTCCTGCTGTTTGTTGGTGCACAGTTGCCAGCAGGGCCTTGTGCTCCCCACAGCAGTAGCCAGTGTCAGCCATCTTGTGAGTCCTTCTCCACTTCCTGTGATGTGAGCATGGTTCAGGGTGGTGTTGATGGGACAGTTGTGGGGGTGACCAATATCAGTGACTACGACTCCCATCATGCTATTGCCTCCACCCCCTTCCCAGCATGCCCATGCTTCCTTCCTTTTGACTCTGCTTCCGTGTGGGGTGGGCTGGCTGTGCTGACAGGATGGCTGGGAGTGTTGTCCTGGCAGTTGTTTGGCTAAAAGTCCCAAGAGTGTCCCTGTGCTTCACACAACATAACCCAGGGTGGTGGTTCTTTGTGGGATCTTGTGTTAGGATGGGGGCATTGCATTCTCCCAGGTGGGTTCTGTGGAGTTTGTGTTGGGGGTGTGTGAGGGGAGGTGCTTGTGACTATGGTCAGTGCTGCAAGTCCTCCTTCCCACCCACCCAGCCAGCCAGTTATCCCACCATGGAACGTGCTTGCATTGCAGGGAGTGGAAGTTGTCTCTCAGGATGTCAGTCAGTGGTGTCCTGCTGTTTGTTGGTGCACAGTTGCCAGCAGGGCCTTGTGCTCCCCACAGCAGTAGCCAGTGTCAGCCATCTTGTGAGTCCTTCTCCACTCCCTGTGATGTGAGCATGGTTCAGGGTGGTGTTGATGGGACAGTTGTGGGGGTGAGCTATGTCTGTGACTATGACTCCCATCATGCTATTGCCTCCACCCCACTTCCCAGCATTCCCATACTTACTTGCTTTTGTGGGGAGTTCAGTGTGTGTGGGTGTGAGAGCAATGGCAAGATGGCTGACAGTGGTGTCCTGCTGTTGGTTGGTGTGCAGTTCCCAGCATGCCCTTGTGCTCCCCACGACACAGCAACAGTGTCAGACATCTTTGATGGGCCTTTCCACTCTCTGTGGGATGTGCATGCGTGAGTGTGAGCTTGCTGGGCCATGTGGTGGGGGATGTAGAGCTGTGACTACGACTCCCATCATGCTATTGCCTCCACCCCCTTCCCAGCATGCCCATGCTTCCTTCCTTTGACTCTGCTTCCCTGTGGGGTGGGCTGGCTGTGCTGACAGGATGGCTGGGAGTGTTGTCCTGGCAGTTGTTTGGCTAAGAGTCCCAAGAGTGTCCCTGTGCTTCACACAACATAACCCAGGGTGGTGGTTCTTTGTGGGATCTTGTGTTAGGATGGGGGCATTGCATTCTACCAGGTGGGTTCTGTGGAGTTTGTGTTGGGGAGTGTGTGAGGGGAGGTGCTTGTGACTATGGTCAGTGCTGCAAGTCCTCCTTCCCACCCACCCAGCCAGCCAGTTATCCCACCATGGAACGTGCTTGCATTGCAGGGAGTGGAAGTTGTCTCTCAGGATGTCAGTCAGTGGTGTCCTGCTGTTTGTTGGTGCACAGTTGCCAGCAGGGCCTTGTGCTCCCCACAGCAGTAGCCAGTGTCAGCCATCTTGTGAGTCCTTCTCCACTCCCTGTGATGTGAGCATGGTTCAGGGTGGTGTTGATGGGACAGTTGTGGGGGTGACCAATATCAGTGACTACGACTCCCATCATGCTAATGCCTCCACCCCCCTTCCCAGCATGACCATTCTTCCTTCCTTTTGATTCTGCTTCCCTGTGGGGTGGGCTGGCTGTGCTGACAGGATGGCTGGGAGTGTTGTCCTGGCAGTTGTTTGGCTAAGAGTCCCAAGAGTGTCCCTGTGCTTCACACAACATAACCCAGGGTGGTGGTTCTTTGTGGGATCTTGTGTTAGGATGGGGGCATTGCATTCTACCAGGTGGGTTCTGTGGAGTTTGTGTTGGGGGGTGTGTGAGGGGAGGTGCTTGTGACTATGGTCAGTGCTGCAAGTCCTCCTTCCCACCCAGCCAGCCAGATATCCCACCATGGAACGTGCTTGCATTGCAGGGAGTGGAAGTTGTCTCTCAGGATGTCAGTCAGTGGTGTCCTGCTGTTTGTTGGTGCACAGTTGCCAGCAGGGCCTTGTGCTCCCCACAGCAGTTGCCAGTGTCAGCCATCTTGTGAGTCCTTCTCCACTCCCTGTGATGTGAGCATGGTTCAGGGTGGTGTTGATGGGACAGTTGTGGGGGTGACCAATATCAGTGACTACGACTCCCATCATGCTATTGCCTCCACCCCCTTCCCAGCATGCCCATGCTTCCTTCCTTTTGACTCTGCTTCCCTGTGGGGTGGGCTGGCTGTGCTGACAGGATGGCTGGGAGTGTTGTCCTGGCAGTTGTTTGGCTAACAGTCCCAAGAGTGTCCCTGTGCTTCACACAACATAACCCAGGGTGGTGGGTCTTTGTGGGATCTTGTGTTAGGATGGGGGGCATTGCATTCTACCAGGTGGGTTCTGTGGAGTTTGTGTTGAGGGGGGGTGAGGGGAGGTGCTTGTGACTATGGTCAGTGCTGCAAGTCCTCCTTCCCACCCAGCCAGCCAGATATCCCACCATGGTACGTGCTTGCATTGCAGGGAGTGGAAGTTGTCTCTCAGGATGTCAGTCAGTGGTGTCCTGCTGTTTGTTGGTGCACAGTTGCCAGCAGGGCCTTGTGCTCCCCACAGCAGTAGCCAGTGTCAGCCATCTTGTGAGTCCTTCTCCACTTCCTGTGATGTGAGCATGGTTCAGGGTGGTGTTGATGGGACAGTTGTGGGGGTGACCAATATCAGTGACTACGACTCCCATCATGCTATTGCCTCCACCCCCTTCCCAGCATGCCCATGCTTCCTTCCTTTGACTCTGCTTCCCTGTGGGGTGGGCTGGCTGTGCTGACAGGATGGCTGGGAGTGTTGTCCTGGCAGTTGTTTGGCTAACAGTCCCAAGAGTGTCCCTGTGCTTCACACAACATAACCCAGGGTGGTGGTTCTTTGTGGGATCTTGTGTTAGGATGGGGGCATTGCATTCTACCAGGTGGGTTCTGTGGAGTTTGTGTTGAGAGGGGGTGAGGGGAGGTGCTTGTGACTATGGTCAGTGCTGCAAGTCCTCCTTCCCACCCAGCCAGCCAGATATCCCACCATGGTACGTGCTTGCATTGCAGGGAGTGGAAGTTGTCTCTCAGGATGTCAGTCAGTGGTGTCCTGCTGTTTGTTGGTGCACAGTTGCCAGCAGGGCCTTGTGCTCCCCACAGCAGTAGCCAGTGTCAGCCATCTTGTGAGTCCTTCTCCACTCCCTGTGATGTGCGCATGGTTCATGGTGGTGTTGATGGGACAGTTGTGGGGGGCAATATGTGTGACTGCGACTCCCATGATGCTATTGGCTACACTGACTTGGCCAGCATACACAGAATTCCTTCCTTTGAGTGGTCTTCACTGTGTGTTGGTGTTGTTGTGGTGGCTACATGTCTGGATGTGTTTGTTAGTTCTATTTGTGCCACTGCCTAGCTGTAGTTGTAGTTGTGTTTGTACATGTGATGGCACAGTTGGATGTGACTTTTTTGATGGCATGTGTTGTGTTTATCTGACTGACATACTCATTTTGGGATGATTCTGTTCTGGTTGCTGTGTAATTGCTATGAGTGCATGGTTTGACTCTCCCCTTGACAGTGATGTGTGTGTGTTTTGTGGCAGTATATTGTGTACATTTGTTGTGTACTCACCAGGCTCTGGGATGTCCTCTAGTCCATATACGCTCACTGGCGGAAGGATGGCCCGCACCTTCTCCTCCCAGGGCCTGAGGTATATTGGCTTGGCAGGAGGGCCACTGCCGGTGTATTGGCTGTTGATGTAGTCTTTCTTGAGCAGGTCCCGTACCCTCCTGCGCACGTCATACCACCTGTTCTGGATGTCGCTCTTTGTGCGCCGACATGGTGATTGTGCGTTCACCCTGTTGATGATCCTCTCCCACATCTTGGTTTTCTGGGAGATGGGGGTCTGTTGGACCAGTGTGCCAAACAGCTGTGGCTCTACCCTGAGGATCTCGTCTACCATGACTTCCAATTCACAATCTAGGAACTTGGGATTCTTCTTGGGGGCATGGTGATGGGTGGTGATGGTGAGTGATGTGTGTGTTGGTGTGCAGGTGAGGGTGTGTGAGTGTGTGTTTTGCTGGGTGTATGTGAGGTAGGTATTTGTTGGTGTGCTGATGGTGTGTGGCTTGTGTGAGGGATGAGCTGTGGGTGTGTGGTTGCTTTCTCTTGGGTGCTGGCAGTGGAATGGCATTTGCAACGGATCATGGTTGTGATTTGTGTCCTTTATATGGGTGGAGTTGTGGGTGTGTCTTTGTTCTCTGTCCCCACCCCCCAGTATTTATTGGCTTAGTAATTGCTTGTTTGGCCTTTTTTTGTGTGATTTTTCCTTTGTACTGTCTGTGCATGTTGGAAACGTTTTTGTGACCGAGTCGGACCCTGCATTTGTCTCGTACGGTATTCTCCGTTTCGTTCACGCTGTGTTTGTGCAGTTTTCTATGCTGCGTACGCGTCGGTCGCGGTGTTTTGTGTTACTTCGGCTCGGTTTTGTATGCGTGTTGGTCGTACGGCTTGTCCTCCGTCCGACTCGCTCGTGGTTTTCGCGCCTTGCATCGTACTTTGCGGTTTGGAGTTCGCGTGTACGTTTCGGTCAGATTTGTTCCGGGTGCGTGTCGGTCGGTTGGATTCGCGTGTTTTTCCGACCGGATTGCTGTTTTCCGTGCGGCTCGGTCGTTCGACTTGGGTTCGGTACGTGTCGGTCGGATTTTGCACGCCTTGCATCGTACTTGGCGTGTCGGGCGCCACAGGTACGTGTCGGTCGGTATAATTTCCGGATCCGAGTCGGTCAATGCTTTTTCCGGCCCGAATCGGAATCGACCCCTTTGTTTCTAAAAAAATACCCAGTTGTCAGAGAATCCCCTTACTTGAAGCAGTACTAGGGACACCTTCATCACTATCTCCCCTCTGCAAACTGCTTAGTAATCTAATGGGCGATGATTTTATTAAACACACTAATCGCTGGCAGAATTTGTTGCAAGCAGGGATAGAGGTATGCGAGGACTCTCTCTTGTTAAGTCAAACTGCATGCTTCTCGGCAAACCTACAAGTGCAGTGTTTTAAAATCTGGCTTAATTTGTACATTACCCCAGCTCGTATAGCAAAATGGGGAGGTTCGCAGGGTTCTTTCTGTTCTCGATGCGATTACTATGCCGCTGATAGTGTACACATGTTTGCAACTTGCCCCCGACTTGAACCTTTAATCACTGAGGTGGGCAAATATTTAAGAGGCATGCTGGGGTATGAGGTGGAACTTTTGCCGCAGGTAATTATGCTGGGGGTCAGTAACCAAGCTATGTCGGAACCAAATCGAGCTCTGTTGTTTGCAGCTATGGCAGTGTTTAGGCTATCCTTGGCCAGCGTGTGGCTGGATAAGGACCCCCCCTCAGTTTATTGCTGGCTAGGGAAATTCCTGGCTACATACCGTTGGGAAAAAGAGGTGTATAAACGAAGGGGGCTTAATGCTAAAAGGAAGGGGCTTGCAATCTGGCTTCCAATAACGAATTGGACGAATGAGGTTAGGATTTGATTTGAGCTGTTATGAGTTAAGGGATTTGCATAAAATGTTTAGACTGTTGGAACTATTTGGGTTATTACTGTATTAAGGGTTTTACCATGGATTATACATCAAGGTCTTGTTATAGCTCAAACTAGAGGGAAATTGGGTAACTGATTGAGAGGGGTTAAGCCCTACTCAAGCAGGAACTGCAACATCTGTCAGGGTGAAACACAAGCAAACCCCAAATTAACATGTGCTCAGCTCTCTTTCAACTTTGCACAAAGCAGTCAGGCCTAACTTAGTGGCAATGTATAAAGTATTTATGCAGCACTTCAAACAGTAATAAAGTGAAAACACAACACAAGAAAAAACCCAAACACAGTTAGAAACACAGAGTAAAATTTAATAACTTATTTGAACGCAAAATGACAAAAATCCAATCAGTAGATCCATAGATATGCAATTTTAAAGATTTAAGTGATAACAGTGCTTAGAAGCACATAGCTCAAACTGAGGTTATCTGATTGCGCTGGACCGGGACAAAGTCACAGGTTCAGGCCGACCGTGATGGAGCATGGGCCGGATACTGGGACCCAGTTATGCCCACTGAACAAGAGTACCTTAAATCCTGGTTGCGGAGTCCCGTTTCAAGGATATGTCGCGCAGTAGAGGCGATGCAAGGTCCTGGTGTGGAGACGCATTGCACAGTGGCGGTTCTGGATAGGTGCGAGGCTGCGATACGAGATCCTGCGTTGTCATCAATGAGAGGCTTGCGATGCGAAGTCATGCATCAAAGATGCATTGTGCACTGGCTGGTTCCGAAGAAATGGCGGGGCTTGCGATGCAGAGTCCGTCATTGTCATTGAGGATGCTGCTGATGAGGGGCTTATGATACGAAGGCTTGCGTCAATAATGCGTCATACAGAGGCAGTTCCTGTGAGGCCGCAGGCTGTGATGCGAAGTCCTGCATAGGAGATGTGTCGTGCAGCAGTTCCAATGCGGAGTTTTGTGAAGCGATGCGCCGGTTCCACTGGAACCACAGCTGGGCTGGTAGAGCACCTTCAGGCCCACTTCCAAGGGTCCAGGACGGGGTGGGGGTGGCACCACTTTGGAGGACTCCCAGCAGACAGAGTCCAGGTGCTGGGTACAAGGTGGTTGAAGCCTTTTGGTCCCTAAGGCTCTGGTCAGGAGGCCAGTCTAGGGCAACAGAGTAGATTAGCACAGCAGTTCTTTTGAGTCTTCCACAAGTCCAAAGAAGTACTGAAGAGTTCTGTTGTAGAGTGCAATATTTATACCTGATGCCCACGTTGAAGTAGTAGAAGGTTCTGGAGGTTCCCACACCCAGAGGTGTTTGGAATTTCCTACCTCCCTGCTCTGGCTCCTGATTGTCTGGGGTCACAGTAGGCTAGTGTCAAACTCTTTGTGAGTGTGCTTGGGCAGAGCCTTTGTGATGTGCAAGTGAGGTAGGTGACAGCTCCTCCCCCTCATCAAGTCATCGATGGCCCATACGGCCAACACCTATGGCCCTTTGTTTCACTGTCTGGGAGCAATACACAAAGACCAACTGCCAGCTACACCTAGTAATGGGACCCAGTAAACAGGCTCTAGGTAACAAATGGCTTGGACAAGAAAATGCCAAATTTCTACAAGTGGGATTTTCAGAACTGTGACTTAAATTCCAACTTTACCATTAAAGAGGGCTTTAAATTACAATTCTTTAAACGCCAAACTCGCCATTCCAACCTGCTCCCAATTGACAGTTATCACCTATTAAATGAAATAAGTTAATCCAATTTTATCCTATGGGAGAGGTAGACCGTGCAGTTGTGAAAAATGAATTTAAGAGTTTTTCACTACCAGGACATGTAAAAGTCAAAAGTACATGTCCAACTTTTTAAATACACCACACCCTGCCCTATAGGCTAATTAGGGTCTACTCTGGGGGTGACTTATATGTATGAAAAAGGAAAGTCTGGGCCTCGCAAAAAGTTTATTTTAAAAAACAGAATCCCATTCCCGAGCAAAAAGCAGACTCAAATCATCAGAGAGTCCGTACACACAGATATCAGTCCAAATCTTTTTCATTTCATTTTCACTCGAATCTGGTGTCCTAATACGACGGGAGTACTCTCCTGACTCTGATATATATTCAAACTTCCTAAACCGGAAAATGAGCGCTCTAAAGACTTACATTATATGCGATTAATCGTATGGTCTGCCTAAAATTCGGCGGAACTGCCTTAGTATTTATTCTAGCCCTGAGGAAGTCGATGGGTGATATTCCCAAGACGAAACACGTGTTGGCTGCATTCTGACTATACCAGCTATTTTTATCTGCAAAGAAAATAAAGAAGAATTTTACTGCACAAGATTTGGACTGATATCTGTGTGTACGGACTCTCTGATGATTTGAGTCTGCTTTTTGCTCGGGAATGGGATTCTGTTTTTTGATTTGCCCTTTGTGTACCAATGGTCACTAAAGGTTTTTTGGATGCGTGGGTGGCCGTCTCCTAACTGTTCCCTTGAGCACTCCTTGGATGCTAACTGTACTTTTGATTACTTTTATGGTATTGCGCGAGGTTTGACCTAGCCACATCTCAGAATCAAAAAGTTTATTTTGCCAGGCTGAAATGGCAGTTTAAAACTGCACACACAAGCTGCAGTGGCAGGCCTCAGACATGTTTAAAAGGTTACGTATGTGGGTGGCACAACCAGTGCTGCAGGCCCACTAGTTGCATTTAATTTACAGGCCCTGGGTACATGTAGTACCATTTTAATATTGACTTACAAGTAAATTAAATATGGCAATTGGGTGTAAGCCAATATTACAATGTTCAAAAGAAAGATCACAAGCACTTTAGCACTGGTTAGCAGTGGTAACATGCGCAGAGTCCTAAAGCCAGCAAAAATGAAGTCAGGAGGCAGGAAGGCAAAAAGTTGGGGTTAACGCTGCAGACAGGTCCAAATCCAAATATTGATATAATCTTTTGTGCAGACATCACTAAGGCTCAGAGACTAATGTCCATATCAGTGTAAGTATCTAAATGAATGTAAGATAAGGATGTCTAGTTCCTTGATAAAAAAAATCTTTATTTACACGTCAATTTGTGTTTATACACACAACGCCAATGTGTTTCGTTCTGACAAAGGCGACACTTCAGCAGTGCAATTATAGTTTAAAGAAGTAGTCACACTTTTCTCCTTTGTGCATGTTATTTAACCAGTATTAACGATCATATGTTGTGTAAGCAAATGAATCATGCACATAGGAAACCCTTTTTCTGTTATTTCAACAGATCTAGACGGATTGTTCAAACTTTTTGTCCATGATGTACTTGTTCAAAAGAAACTGTATTTGCATAACAATGCCCAGTGATGAATTGCTGCTATTTGAAACTCAGAATGTGGCGCATAAAAAATTTGCCACATTTTTAATATACCACCTTCTGAGTTTTTAATAGTTGCCGTTTTTTGTGGGAGGCAAATTCTGCTGCTGGCAACAAGGGCTTCCAGTTAGGCTTTTTGGCCTTCAGAAAAATAGTGGGGATGCTGCTCAGCTGACACTCTCAGTTAGATATTTAATTTGAGGGTTAAACCAGAGGAAACAGAATGCCCGTTCCCAAACCCTAGACGACAGCTTTCAAGAAACAGGATATATATATTAGTAAAAATGACCTGAGTCAAATTTTTGTGCACAAAACTCAAAATCCAGATATGGCAAGATTCGACCTTGCCTCTCAGCATAGTCCCCATCACTAATACCACTACTAGTGTGCATTAAGGAGAAAGGGATGAAACAAAGAAACAGAGCTGGGCCTTAAATATACATTCAGCAGTACACAATCCAGTCAAGCTTGAGTACAAATTGCAATACTTGATTATTGACCGTACATTACAATACATTGGAACACTATGTTTACTTTTCTAAATGCATCCTTCTAACTGTATCACTGCTAATGTAAATACCCGACTCAGATCTAATCTTGCTCTCTTATATTCTTCCTTCTAGCTCACTTTGCGTTACTCTTCAGAGAAGTTCTTCAAGGTAAGCATGGTTAGTCTTTAGACATCTACAAAACCGAGCTAATACTCTTTCCTTTAATGTCATACATTACATGCCATGTTCCAACCTATCTTGCTTCACAACCTTTTAGTGCGTTTGCTTAACCAAGTTGGCTTTTCTTTCATTCAAGCTTTTAAGTCTTGCAAACTATCTGATTACTGTTTCTTGCAAACTATCTGTCACTTCACTAATTATTGGCTTCCTTGATTTCCTTTGTACATAACCTGCTTTCCTTTAACGTAATTTGCTTTCGTTGCATGCAATTTCCTCTCACTACAATGTATCCGGAAATTTCCAAATCTGAAACGTGAACATATACATTAAAATGACTGTCTTGTACCTGTCTTGTACTCAGTTACTATCATTTGCTTTCGTTGTCTTTTCAGCAGGTGTTTTTGAAACTTTCAGCAGGTGTTCTTGAAACTCACCAAGTTCTGAACAGTAAGATTCCAGAAGATGGAGGCAGGCAACCAGCCACTGCCGCCCAGGCAAGTAAGGAAGATAATGCCACAGGCCTGACACCGCAATTGTTCTTGACTGTCTGGCAAGGGAATTTGAGAAAGGTCACAGTTTAAATAGTGTGGCCTCTTAAAAGGCCAATGAAATTTTGGGTTGCGAAACGTAAGCAACAGCATCGCAACTCACACACAGCACAACCTATAGAAACCTCATTGGTTACCGAAACTGAGTCCTGAGGTCAGTCATGGCATCACCCTCCATCTCTAGGCTGCCACAAGTTTCCTCCAACTGCCTACTTCCAATTAGATGGGACAAGTCCCTTTTATATGTCAATGTGGGAAACCCTCATGTCTTGGTTCCACGTGTCCACATTGTAGGAAGGTGCATCTTTTTGCATGGTTAGCCCCCACTTTTTGCCTGATACCTGATGTGATTTCGAACTGTGTGTACACTGGCTCCTTGATAACAAGGTTCCCATTGCTAGATCTCTTTCCCAAACACTGTACCATGATTGGCACCACTTCAACTACCCCTGTAAGTCCCTAGTAAATGCTACCCCTGGTACCTAGGGCACGGATACTGAGGAGGGTCCTCTGGGGATGCAGCACTGGTTTTGCCACCCCAAGGACCCCTCACCAAGACTATGCACTCTGCCATTGCAGGCCGCGTCTTGGTGCAGATAAATCCGAGGAGTCGACATGGGGCACAGCCCTGTGTGCCATTACACCCATACACTGCATAAGATATAGATAAGTCACTCCTACTGCAGGCCTTTAGCCCTAAGGCAGGGTGCACTATATCTTATGTGAGGGCATATCAGCATGAGCAGATATGCCCCTAAAATGTTCAGTCTATTCTGAGATATTGTAAGTGCACGGTGAATCCATAAGAAGTACATGGGCTGGATACTTGTCAAACCAAATTTCCTAGCTCCATGATGGCTTCACTGATTTCTAAGATGTTTGGTACCAAACATCTTGTCCAATAAATCCTCACTGATGCCAGTGTTGGATTTATTAATAAATTCACACAGGAGACCCTTTTAGAGTGTCCCCTGAAAACCTACTGAGCAATGGTGTGGTCTCTGACTTGTTTTCACCGGTCAGCCACTACCAGACATGTTTCTGACCTCATGGGGTGAGAGCCAGCTCTCTCAGAGGACAGAGACAAAGCCTGCTCTGGGCTGCGGTTCCTCACACCTCCTCCAGGACAGGATGGCCTTCCTGGGCGGGAAGCTCCAAAGGGGAGCGCCTTTGAAGTCCAACCCAGAAACCTCTAGATAGTGGGGGAGGCCAAGCCCCCTTTCCTACTTCACTTTTGGCAGGAGGAAAGGCAGAAAAATTAGTTAGATAAGGAGAAGGATCTCCATTTAGCCCACACCACCCCTCGGGCGGGGCAGGCGATGTGAACCCCTCTCCTAAAATTCAACGATCTTGGGATGGTGGAGAAACAACCTATCAGGGCTAGGGTAGTGCCCCTTTCCACAGGAAGTAGGCACTAGAGGGTGTAGACATCCTAAAGGTAGGCAGTCCATTGGCTACTACCTGTCTCACCTTGTAACACCCCTAAATTCAGTATTTAGGTGGCACCCCGAGACCTGAACATCAGATTCAATGGACAAGAGAAGACCAGGACAAAGAAGACCCGCTACATGAGAACTGAAGCCCTGCTGCAAAAGAAAAAGACGCCAAACCTGCCTGCTGCCTAAAGGACTCAACAGTCGCATCCTGCTGTGTCTTCCTGAACCTGAAAGGACTCCAAGAACCCAGAACGACCTCCAGCCTTCAGGAAATTGCCAAGAAGCTCCCTTGGAGTGAAGGTATCACTCTCCTGAACACCGCAGGCACCGATCCCGTGTTTCCGGTTTGTCGACTTGCTGCTCCCCGACGACCTTAACGCAGCACCGAAGCAAGAAAAGGTACAACAGTTCTGGAGGGTCAGATCTGTCTCCACACCAAGTTTGGAGACACCAGGACCTACAGGAGCCGGGGTGTACCAATACCCGGGATATCTGACCCCCAACAGCAAACACTGAGAAGAAGAGTCCACACCAGACTGCCAAGACACCAGAAGTAAGCACCCGTTGAGGGATGAAGAGATCCCCTTCCTGAGTGGCCCAGCTGTCCTGAGAGCGTCTCTCCAAGTTGCCTGCTCCTGACCATGAGGACCTCAAGATGCACGACACCCGACTGACCTGTTCGCTCTGCACCCGGCCCCACCGGCCACAGCAGCAACCAACCAGCTGTGCTTCCGTGGTCTCCAAGCCTTTGTAACCTCCAGCCTAAAAGGAGCCCCATCGGACTTACCTGTTAGTCCTCTTGTGCAGTGTGTTTTCAAGTGGGCCCCTTCATCATTTCGCACCTGCTTCCAAGACCCTCAGCTCTCTGCTCACGGCCGATCCGGGACGCTCCCGAACTTCTCCTGCTGGAACTTTGAACATGGTCCCGACATCGACCTAAAACGAGAAGGTGAAGATCGTGAAAGCATTGCTTTATTGTAAATGCATTTTTTTGCTTTTTCCCCATTGTTTTCAATGGTGTGTAATTGCGTACAAAAGTGATATATTTTTCAAACTTTGAAAAATCGTAACTCCGAAAGTACTTACCTTAGAGCTGTGTTCTTTGTCTTACAAAATACATAAAAATCGATATTATTTTTATAAATTGGTCTTGGATTTATTCTTGAGTGTGTGTCTCATTTATTGCCTCTGTGAGTACAAAAAATGCTGAGCACTACCCTCTGATAAGCCTAACTGCTCACCCACACTACCACAAAAAGAGCATTATAATTATCTGCTTTTACCTCTGTATACCTTTTGAGGATTCACTGGACTCTCTGCACAGTGTACTTCATTTTAGTACACTATATAGAGAGCCAGTTTCCTACACACAACATTCAGTAAAGAAAAAAAATAGTTAAAAAATCATGAACTCTAACTGCTTCCTAAGATACTTTTGACTCAATACAACAATGTATAGCTACATGTATGTGTATGACACATTTTTCATAAAGCAGTAGTGCCACCATCAAATTTTCAGATACTGTGTACCAGGACATACAAGGGAACAAGCAGGCATGTGAATCAGCAATACCTGTTACCCCAGTTCCCCGTTATCCTTTGTTTTTTTCCTCCTCTAAATGCATCCCTTCAAAAGCATACTTAATTATCTCTTCTTCCTATATGTGTACTTATGATAACAACATTTATATCTATTTTTTCTCTTTGCATAATTGCAAGAGTCCATTTTTAAACGTTTCTCCTGTTTCAATATAATTCTCAATTGGACCGTAATTGTATTGTTATTATGTTAAGTATCCACATACTTTTCAGTGCTTGAGGGCTTTATAAAACCGTTTAATAAATAAATAAAGGATCGCTAGGGGAAGCATACGGTTTTGAGTCTGCTGTTGATTAACTTAGGGTATACACAACAAAGGGCGTAGCACATTGTGATGTTACAGATACTGTCCAAAAAACCCATAATAATGTACTCCTCAGTGCTTTGCGGAGGAGACATCATGGTGACGCTGCTTAGCCTTTGGACCTGTTCAAGCAGTGCTTTTGTGACATTTGTGTTCCAGTACTTGTTATAGGACTAGCAACAGTGGTAGGAAAAGGAAAGAAAGGGGGAAAGGGTGGGGTGATAAGGCAGAAGGGCGTCTCTTTACATAAAAATACCAATACATTCTCTAATGTAACAGCAAGGTAAATATTAAACAATTGCTCAGAAACAAACTGTGTGTAATTTATGTATCAATCCACCTATCGCGCTCCGATTTCAAGGTGCTTGTGCTATATGACTACAGACACCTATGCGGGAGAATGGGGTGAAAATAAAATCCCAGACAGCCCACAAATCCATCTAATGAGCTAACCCCCTTGGGAGTGCAAGGGATGTTTCCATGCTGCTATATGCAAGGAACCCGTACTGGATGTTCCAGAAACCGTAACCTATATCTGGTTGATGATTTCTATTTGCTCATTAATATGATAGATAATCCTTCCATAGGACACAGTTCTGTCAACTATTCACTGCAGATAGGGACTACTGCTGATCGCCATTGGCATAGGCCACCTTGCTTGTGGTTAGCGAGTCTCTCGATTTCAGTAGTATCATGCAATATGAACAAATGTGCATAAGGGCAGATGGTGTAGCCACTAAAAGCTTTGCAGCTTAAGAGTAGTCCAGTATCAGTTCTGCAATTCTTGAAAAATTTGATTTTAATTATTTTCTCTGTTACAAATTTATCATCAAATAGAAGAATGGAAGACCAATTCCCTCCAGAATATTGTTGTTTTGGTTATGGTCTGCCAGTATTATCGAGAACTGATTTCAGCTGTTTTGGAGACCAGGATGTCAATTAGCACTCCAGATAGTCCAGATATTGGCTCCTTAAACTTACTCTACTTAATAAGATATTGCAGATCAGGCAAACTTTGCAGATCTACAGCGAAGAGCCCAAGTCCACTTTTCAGGCAGTATGACACCTGGCAGCATTGCTTCATCAAAGTTCTCTCTGGGGACATTCTCTGATCCCTACTCACCATTGTTAATGCCTCCCTCACTCAAGGCATCTTTGCAGAAGCTCTCAAGACAGGCCAGAGCCTCCCACTCCTAATGAAACCTACACTCTCTCACAACATCTCATAAACTACCGGTCCATTACTCACCTTCTATTCATAGGCAAGGTCATTGAAAAAAACAATCTAAGTTCAACACCAAGATCACATTAATGCTAACCATCTCCTGCATTACTACCAGTCTGTCTTCAAATTACACTGCTGCACGGAGGCCGCTACCTTGCACATAATAGACAATGCCTTCCTGACCACAGATGAAGATGATCCCTGTCTCCTAATGTTGCTGGAACTGTTATCTGCCTTTGACACAGCTGACCATCTAACTCCCATACGCGCCCTTGTTTCTCGAATGGGCTTCACCAGCAGTGTCCTTCACTGGTTTGCCTCCTACCTTTCCAACTAACACCGGTTTGTTCACATGGGCAGCTCTAGGTCCCAAAAGATCCCTATCACCTGTGAGACCCCCTGGGTTCTATACTGCCCCTTGTCATCTTGAAGCTCTACATGGAGCCGCTTGGTACTCTACTCACAGATAGCAGCATCAAGATTCACCAATATAGCAATAATACACAACTCTACTTTAATGTCTCCTTTGCTTCAGACATCTAACACCTCAAACACAATGCCTGCCCATCTTTCTGACCGGAATGTCAAGACCCTACTTGAAGCTCAACCCAACCAAGACAGAATTTCTGTTATTTGCTAAGAGCAGCAAACAAGAAATAGTACAAACCTGGCTAAATGACATTAACACTGGCTCAATGGCTTTGAACCGCAAATTTCACTAACTGTCAAGTCATTGTAATTTACCGTGGACACCAACCTCACCCTTAAGGAACACATTGCCAAAAAAATCAAAGATCAACAAGACTCTAGCACATGCAGTGTATCAATTAAGGCCTATACTATATAGTCAGTACAGTGGTAAAATGATCAAATGAGCTCCTTTTCTCGTAATTCTTGTGTTCCTCTTTTTTTTATTATTTTCCGCTTATAGGCCTCTTCTCTTGTATTCTATAGCCAGCCAACACATGTTTCGTCACCGAGTGAGTACCTCATGACTTCATCAGGGCTATAAAACAATGATAATATTTCCCAATCAAAATATACATCTTTGATTTTTGAGATGCTGTTCTGATAGGATGCATTTCTCTGCATCTGAGTAGCAAATGAACTGGGTGTTTTTGTTGTTTGACGAGGGTCATAATATAAACCCCTCTTCTTTTCCTTTTTTACATATCACCATAGGGTATATTCGTGCCCTATAAGCAACGGCCGGGTTGGAATTAGAACCGGTGTATAGGTAGGACCATTACCTTTAGCCCACAGGCTTAAGACTGGACAGACAGATGACATAAGTAATGATACTATGTTGATTGACAGGTTGCTACAATTTCATAGAATTTTCAAGTACACAGGTAATTTGATTTTTTCAGTGTTTCTGTTTTCTATACAATTCCTGGTGTTGCTTTATTACATTCTACTGGGTTATAGTGGTGCACTGGTGATGCGCGAAGTAGGCATACCTTTTTGATAGGGGGGCCACATCTTATGGTCTCAAGAAATTGGTAACAATATTTATCATTGTAATAGTACATTTATATTACCGGTATTGAGATTAGCTGCATGGGTTTCCACTGACTGTTCACACTGATATTAAACGTTTCCTCAATTTCACATATTGAGTCATGGGATTAAAACAGACTGTAAAAAGATTGTGAATCAAAGATGTATATTTTAAGTGAGAAATATTATCATTGTTTTATAGCCCTGAAGAAGTCATGAGGTACTCCCTCAGTGATGGAGCACGTGTTGGCTGGCTATAGAATACAAGAGAAGAGGCCTATGGGCCACAAATAATTTTAAAAAAAGAGGAACACTAGAATTACGAGAAAAGGAACTTATTTGATCATTTTACCACTGTACTGAATATAAGGTATAGGCATTAATTGATACACTGCATGTGCTGGAGTCTTGTTGGTCTATGTCTGGTATCGGGTTCGGGAAGTAGGGTGATTAACTTCCTCCTTGGTAAGCACCGCTAGCTGATAGATATACAAATCAATATATATAGTGTGAACAGTCCACAAGCACCATATGCCCATAAAAATCACCCCAAAAATCAAAGATGGCCTGGTACCAGCCCTCTCTTCTAAAGAAAGGCAAACCGTTTATTCCAGAAAGTGACTTCAGAACTGCTGTTCAAACTCTCATATCCTCACATCTCAATGGCGGTAATGCCCTACTCCCTCTCAGACTCCACACTGGCACAGCTGAAAGGCATCCTACATGGCGCAGCAAGTCTCATATAGGGCCTGAAGAAATATGATCACATCACTTCTATCCTGATGGAACTCCATTTGCTCCCCTTACCAGCCTGCACCCTCTTTAAAACCAGCTACATCATTTGTAAAGCCATCAGGACCAGCACCCCCGCTTATCTTGCAGAGAAGCTTACCATCTCCGGTGGTTCTCCGCTCACCCACAGCTGTGACACCGGGAGACTGTAGAATAAGAAGTGTAAAAAAGGAAAAAGAAGGAAACAGCCCTTTTTCATCTAGGCACCCAGGATCAGGAACAACATCCCATATGCATCAGGACAGCACCAACTCTGCTCCAATTTAGGAAAGTTGAAGATGCACCTCTATAAAGAACACCACATCGCAATGCATTAACCATCAACAAACCAGCTACCTCTATCACTTATTGACTTTATGGTTGCGTTTGATGCTGAACAGTGCTCCACTGCCTTTTGGCTAGGTTTGAGCAATAGAAATAAATACCACATGCATACATTTAAGTAAACCGTTTTGAGCATCTGTTTCTATTTAGGAATACCACCTTTGATTGCCCAGTAGTGCCTATCAATGGTGATGTCACCAATTAGGATTCGAGAATTACATTATAAATGAGTAGAAAAGTCTTGCAATGGGTGCATTTTAATCTTTCTGTGAGAGTCTTCCAGTCTACCTTGTGCCATGTGTCCAGGTATGTTTATTTTCTTTAAAATTATCAATATTTGGCAAAAGAATACATTTATAGTTTGCATTAGGCTCTGTCATTTGAAGAAATTCTGTCCACAGTGGTGTCAGAAGAGAATGGAAATAAAGAAAGGACTTCTCGGGGCTAGCTTGACAGTGCCATGCCCAGGTGTCACACAATGCTTCGGATTCACACTGTGCTTCCAGAAAGAGTGTCCGCTACTGTGTACTCTGAGTAAACACGAGACGTTGGCCAGAACTAATAGGACAAGCAATCTGAACACATTTTAAAATAATTTCACGAATGGTTTCCTTTTTCTGGTGCGTGAAAAAAAAAACGAACCACTCTCCGGAACCCTCTCCGCTGATAGCTTACTTATTAGGAAAAAATTAGTGTCCAAACAGCCATGAAAAAGATGAGCCATTAAATCCTGTGAGGGCGATCGCACTGACATCGCCTCCATCTTGACGCGTGCGCCGTAATCAGAGCAAACGTGGCAGCGCGCGCTCGGCCTAATGTATCTGACAATTTGTCACCTTCTCTGCTCAGATAGGTTTGCGTGTCACCTAGGCACACAGGGCAATGCAAATAAATAAATGGGCATGTTATCTCGCAAACGGCTCCCAAGCTAGGCCCTGATGGTGTTTAGCATTCAGTAAGTGGGGTTACAAGTAATTTGCCGAGAGATAATTCCTTTTGGATCTAAAACCGCCCACCTCCCGTGGAGCGGACAAATAGAACTATCTGACAGGAAATGGGGCATGATAATGGCGCTCTTTAAATAGGGCTAACTAAATGGAAATACAATAGGCATGTGTCACAAAATGTACTGCTAACCGTTCTCGAAACCTTTGATGTTTTTACAGCAATTTCCAGTAAGCGTTTGCGTTACTGGAGCGGTTTTGATCTCGCGTTTTACTCATCTGAAATGCGTTTTATTCAAAGTAAAATGCTTGCGAAGACTAGAATAAAATATACTGACTGGACTGTCGGCGCAAGCTACGGTCGGTGGGAGCGTGCACTGATCAACAATTCAATGAGATATTGACGACTCGTAATTACTTGAATCGATATATATGGCGTAGCCCATCTTTTACCCGCGATCAATGCCGCTCTAATTGTTTGAAACCGTAAGTGTTTAGAACAAAACAGTTTCTGGCGAATATTACAATGGTCCTCTTCGAAAGACAGAATCATATAAATGTATAGAAAGTGGCATATACATGTAGAAAAGACAGGCTACTCCCAAAAATATTTCAGTGGGTTTTGTGAAGATTTGGATTTGAGAGTATTAGGCTGGTTGAGATGGAGACCCTGCTTCAGAAATGCAGAAGTGTCTCCGTTTCTTGGAGAAGGGCAGTAATGTTATTTGAGACAGTAAAATATAGGCAGAACTATATGCGACAATTCACCAAAATGCCTGGGGTAGCGGAAGTGACATCACATGAGTTCCCTTAGCCCCAATGACATCACAGGAAGTGACATCTTATGATTTGACACTGAATCCTTCAGAGAAATTATGTATCATGACATTAATCTCATTGACATCACAATACCCTTTATTGCGGAGGTTAAGAGACTCTTAACTGCACAATTATAAAATAAGACAAGTTACTAACATAGATAAATTTACATTTTATATACCACTGACATTTTAAATAGGGTACTGACAAGATAGGCACATTACACTTTCTATTTTTTAAAGCACAAAAAATATGTGTTTTTTGGAAGATGAAATTATAGTGCCACTAACACAATAGCCGAACTATTTATACCTCAAAGTCCTGATTTAATAATTTAAGCATAAAACGTGTTAGAAAGTTAGTGAAAGAAGAACAAAAAGGTTTAAAAACACTATTGGTGTTATCCACCTGCATTTCTTTATCGAGGCCAATGTGAAAAATATTATCTACATAAATTGCTCCCTAGCATTGTTAATGCATTTTGGTTTGCATCACTTTTAAGGCATTATGATTCACTACATCACGTAGTTATTACTTTTTTTCAACACATAATTTTCTATATTGCCACAATAATAAAAATCTGCAACATCTTGTTTAAAATGTATATTTTGTATTTCATTTTTTGAAATTTTATTCAGCAGGAAATGCATTGCACCACTGTATATTTATTTGTTTTACGTTGAATGCCTCAGCACATATCCGGAATAAACAGTGCACATCACAGCACCCTTTGTCTTCTGTTTGTTTTTCGCATTGCTTTTGCCACCTCTGAGGCCAGGGGTTGCAAAGACAGTGTCAGGTACTGCAAGGGGCCAGCCAGGGGTCATAGCTGTGCTCCTTGGCAACCTCTAAATGAGATCCATGGGCAGAATCCAACTCTCTACCTAACAAAGCTCACCTTGAGAAGCACCATAGTATACTCTTTCGGGAAAGTAGAATATTATTTGTGGTGTATAAGTGTCCACTTCAAAGAATAAGGTCTCTGCCTGCTAGATGCCACACAAATAAATAAAAGAAACCTGTGCTTAATCCCTGGTAACATTACACAAAGCAGCGAGGCTTAACTCATAGCCAATGTGTAAAGTATTTAAGCATGGCATAAACAGCAGAAAAAGTCACACAAAACACAATAAAACTTCACAACCAAGTTTAAAATAAAGTGAAAACATTTAGACCAAACTGACAAAAATTCAGTGAGAAGAACCAGAGAAATTCATTTTTAAAGGTTAAAGGGAAAAAAGTCAATGATCGTGTGTTGGACCTGGCCCTTTCTGTAAGGTCACCCCAGATTTTTGCCCTTCCTTACCTTCCTCTGTTGAACCCCTTTTTATTGGCTTTTAGGACTTTGTACCCTGTTTCCCTGCTAACCAGTGGTAGATTGCATGTACTCTCTCCCTAAAACATGGTAAAACTGGTATAAACCTGGTTGACACATTAATTTACCTGTAAGTCTGTAACTAAATGTACCCAGGCCTGTAAATTAATTGCTACTGTGGGGGTGCAGCACTCAGTATGCCACCCACTAAATAAGCCTTTTAAAACATGCCTCAGGCCTGGCATTGCAGACTGTAGTGCAGTTTTAAACTGCCATTTCGACCCAGCACAATAAACCTCTTGCCAGGCCTAAACCTTCCTTTTTAATACTTATAAGTTACAAATAAGGTAGGCCATAAAGGCTCATAAGGCAGGGTGCATGGTATATAAAAATAGGACACATGGGTTTAGGTTTTACATGTCCATGCAGTGAAAAACGCCTAAAGCCATTTTTCACTCTTGTAAGGCCTATCGGTCCCATAGACTAACATTGGGTTACCCTATTTAAATTAATTAGTGCTAACTCCAGATTGGGAGCAGATAAAGAATTGACGGTTACACTCAAATTGATTGTGATTTAAAATCCTCATTAACGGTAAGGTCGTATTGTAGATTATAATTGTGAAAGTACCACTTTTAGAAAGTTGGCATTCTCTTGCCCAAAGTTTCTGAGGCCTTTCTAGGAGTTTCCAGCTGCCTGGTCTGTTAATGTTTCCCTCAATCAAGAATGTGTATTTAGTCGAGACAGTGAGAAATGAGACCTGGGAGTAGCTGGTGAAGGGTCTTCCTACAGGATGTCTGTGGAGGAACTGTACACTACCCCTGATTACATTTCAAAGGACCTTTCCCATACCACACACAAAGGAATCTAACACCAGGCCTGCCCTTGCCCGCTGTTCCAAGCTACCAAAGGGATAAGCATAGGTTCATTTAGTGGCTCTTGTGGTTCACCCTGACAAGGACTGTGGTTGTTGCCTGAGTGACACTCTCACTCTCATCAACCAATAACCCAATTTCTTACATCGTGGTAGACTGGAACCATTGTGCAATTTCAGGCTGATTATGATGGAGTCCCAGTCAGATACACCAAGTAGATTGGTCCAGGTGAAAGTAGTTTGGAAATGTTTCTAAGTCCCACTTCAGAAAGGGACTTTGTCACTTTTTTAAAGAAAAATGTTGACGTTTCTCATGAGTCTCAATGCAGAATGGGAATTTTATCACTTTTTGGGAAGAATAATCCTCCCAGTGTGGGGCGCAACTGAAACTGTAGCCGCCGCAGTGGAAGTGAAGTCTGGATACCTAAAGCAGGTTGGTCCTGCTAGCACTCCAGCACTTTTGAGGTTACTTGCTGAACATTTTCCAAGGTCCAACTCAGATTGGGACTTGTAAGTTTTTGGAAGTGTGGAGATCTCTGCGCAGGACAGAGCTGAAATCCAATCTGACGCTGTGTAACTGCCCATCGGCTACTTTTTCCATTGAATGCTGCTGAAGATCTGGAGCTCTGCAGCTCTTGAGCTCTAGAGGAAAAACTTTTCAATAGAGGAAAAACCTTTCTATAGTTTCCAAACTTTCTTGTGGTACCAAAACAACCAGAGGAGTACAGTTCTAAGCCCCCTTGAGCCTCAGTGGAAGGTACTTAGAGACTCTCAGGGTGTCAGGCAGAGGCCAACCGCAAAATCCAACCCCAGTCCAGTTGCTATTGGTCCTGTGGGTTTCTTCACAGAAATGTTCTCTTAAGTTATTTTTGTGTTCCTGGAGCCATTCAGGGAATCAGCCTTATGATCCTTGGAGATCTTTCTGTCCTTGGATTTCAAGTGGTAGGGGGGGGGGTTCAACCTTTTCAGGTTCTTCTCATGAGCCATATATGGCAAGGGCAGCAGGTTCAGTACTCCTGGTATCCTTTCACAAGCCCAGCAGTGTTCTTAGGAAGGCCGGGTGAGGATTCAGCATTGAAGGAGTCAAAAACCTGTGGGGTGGTGGGGATATCCAAAAACATTCCTAGCCCTTCTCTGACCAATAGAGTAAATATTCCCAGGCCATGGCCTATATACTTTTTCAGTAATTTCTGCTTACCTTACTGCAAATAGGCCCACAATGCAATGTGTCAAAGCAAATCCAAGATGGCCAAAGTAATCAACCACACTAAATTTGGGCTGTGAGAGCTGGGGTTGTGTAAGGGAGTGTACTATGGAAATTACTTGTGTCTTTTCACATCTAACACTAAAATCCAGTTTGAAGTAGTTCCTGGACCCACAACAATAGATAAGACAGAAGGCTACTAAGGCGAGACAAGGCCCTTCTGTAACCAGACAGGAGATGGTGCTTGGACAAAATATCGGATGAAAAATATCGAGATATGCAAATATCGTGTCAAGAATATCAGGACTTCAAATATATCATGGACAGGAATATTGAAGGTAAAAATATAATTTTTAGTCTTGTTTTTAATATCGTTGTGAAAAATATTGATGTAGGAAATATCATATATAATATCATTGTTAGTGTAAATTAGTATGTAATGTGTTGTATTTATTTTTATTATATGTGTAAATGTTAGTTTGTTTTTATTTTAATTAAGTTAAAACATTTTAAAAAAACAAACTATTTTTTAAAATTATTAATGTTTTTAAATAATTTTTCTTTAGGTAGTCTACGTAAAAAGATAAAAGTTACAGAGTGTGTTACAATTTATTTGTTAAATTATAGTTTTTAGTGTAATAACAGTTAATTTTTAGTTTAAATATATGCATTACTTACTTGATTTTGTAGTTGTTGAGATGATTTATTTCTGTTTTAATCGTTTCTTGTGAGAATTGGCAGAGTTTCCTCCTCTTGCAGCGTTTATCATTTTTGGAGTATTTAGTTGTTTTAGTTAGTGTGCCTTTTATATTATTGGCTTAATTGTTGGAGTTGTTATAGTGCTAGTTTATTGGTTGGTTTAGTATAGTTTGAATTTTTTTCATCAGTTGAGTCCTTTTTGATAAATGCTAATTTATGTTTTTTGTTATGTATTATAATATATAGTTTGTTTTATTTACATATGAATTATATTGTGTGTGTGTGTATATATATATATATATATATAAAGTTTCTTATGGAAATTAACATGGAGAAAACGCGTTTTGGGACCCCCTTTTTTCTCGGCCCCCACTTGACAAATCACCCTAAAACTTTCAAGACAGGACCTGACCTGAGTGAACCTTTTTTTGGAAAATTTCGCGAAGATTCGTCAAACGGCGCCAAAGATATTGGCAAATCAAAAAATGCTTTTCCTATGGAAACTAGGTCCTAGCTATGTGAATCCGTATTTTTGTAAAGCGCAAACTACTCACCCTTACGGGTCTCAAGGCACTGGGGGCCGTCGTGGAAATTAAGTGAGCTAATGCCCAGAGTCGCATGGTGCTGAGCTGAGCTGCCGCCGGAGATCGAACCGCGAGCCCTTTGCTCCGAAGTCAGCTGCCCTGGCCGCTGCACCACACCTCTCCACTATAATATATATATATATATATATATATATATTGTATAATATATATATATATATATATATATTGTATAAGAGCGTAAGAATGTGCTAGTATTTGTATGAGTAAGTGAGCTGGTTTGTGTATAACTGTATAGGTGAGTAAATGGGTGTGTGATTAATTTTTTGCATGACTGACTAGGTGTGTGAGTACCTCTATGGATAAGTGGCGGTGTGTGAGTGTTTATATAGGTGTATGAGTGCATATGATAGTCCTGTACTGAGTGACTGTAAGTATGAGTGACTGTACGGGTGAGTGAGTAGATGTGTGTGTGTAGACCTAAGAATCAGTGAGTGGGTATGTAGTTATTGGTATTGGAATGTGTATGGTTTTGAGAATGGCAGTCTGTAATTTAGAGTGGGTGTATCAAAAGTTATATTAGGGTGTGAGAAGATGCATGAAATTATCACATGGATGATGTAATCAGTGATGTCATCAGTGATATCATTTGAGATGTCATCAGTGATGTCATCAGTGATGTCACTGACCATGTCATGAGTGATGTAATATGTGACGTCATCAGCAGTGCATTGCGGGGCGCGAGTTATAGTTAGCTGAACTAACTATAACGGGGGAATTTCTATGGTTTTGTACGAGTGAAATGTCCAACTAACTATAACTGTCCCTAAAACCTATGGTTTTTTCAGTGAATTGCAAAGGTTTTTTAAATGCTAATTTCTAACTATAACGTGTCTGAAACCTATGGTTTTTTCAGTGAATTTCAAAGGTTTTTTAAATGCTAATTTCTAACTATAACGTGCCTGAAACCTATGGTTTTTAAGTGAATTTCAAAGGTTTTTTAAATGCTAGTTTCTAACTATGCCTACAGAGGTAGGACATGTGAAGAAAGAAGAAAAAACGCACAGAAAGAAGCAAAAGAAATGCAGAAAGAAGCAACAGAAGTCCACAAAGACGAAGAAAAGTGCAGGAAGAAGCAAAAGATGTGCATAAAGAACCAACAGAGGAGCAGAAAGAGGCCTTGTTGCAAAATCATCCTGTGCCCACAACTTTTTCAGACGGGTACTGGTGGTAACTGACTCTGACTAACCAGAGCCAGTGCTATGCTAAAAGACACTTAGAATACAGTGAAAACACCTACATACACTAGGGAACACTATGCGTTGGGGTACCCCTGTGATTAGCATGACCTCCTCTGTAAGTCCCTAGTACATAATAGGGGAGGGGGATTAAAACTACCTCTTAAAACGCGCTACGGGGCGCGTTTGCACAGTGGTGAAGGGAGGGGGGGCCTGAGGTGACATGTGTGCAAACGGGCCCCGTGGCGCGTTTTAAGTTGCGGGATTAAGTCCCCTTGAATCCTGAGGGTCCCTGGGGCCCAACTAGCCGGGGGGGACCAACAGGGGGGAGAAGGTTGTGTAGTATTCCAGGGGAAAACCGTCCAGCCCCGGTGCTTTGTTGCGAGCCAGTGCGCGCAGTGCTTGGGTGATATCGGCGGATTGTATCTCTGCGTCTAGCGCAGTTTTCTCCGCCTTCGTGATTTTGGGGATCGTCAACGGGTCGAGAAAGTGGTCTAACACCTCCTGTCCGGTCGGAGCTGGACTACGGTACACCCCAGAGTAGTATTGGTGAAATGCCAAGAGGATTTCCGCTTGGGACCGCACCAGATTTCTTAGGGGGTCGAACACTGCAGTGATGGATTTCACGTCTGTGTCTTGTTTGGCTAGCCATGCCAATAGTGTGCCTGTTTTGTCCTGCTCCTTATGCATCCAGGTTGCATACGCCCCAAAGTTGTACCGACGGAGGCCGGTGCTGGCGGCCAGGTACTCTGTCTTTGCTTTTGCTACTTGAGCAGCTGTCGCCTCGAATGCGTCGTCTCGTTTGGTGAGGGTGGCTAGCTGCGTTTCGGCTTTAGTTAGTGCTTGCTCCAGTGTCCGTTTTACCCCCACTATTTGTTTGATACATTCTCCCCGGGCCACTACTTTGAATGCGTCCCATTCCACTAATGTAGATGTCGTCGTTCCTGCTTTATTAGTGAAGTAGTCCTGTATGCTTTGCCCCTGTTCGTGTTTAAAGACTTGGTCCGTCAGGCAGTCCCGGGGTAGTCGCCAAGTGGGTACTGGGGGATGGGGGGGTCTCCAGTGTAATCGCAGAATATGAGCGTCATGGTCAGAAATGACCCGGCCTAGGTAGTCCGTGTGTTGAATTTTGGGTATGAGCGGCGCTGAACATAAAAATCTATCTAGCCGGACCCGCAAGTTATGTGGTATGGAGTAAAACGAATACAGTCGAGTCTGTGGATGACGCATTCTCCACGCATCTGTGAGTGCCCATTGCGTGACCCAGGCTTTAAACCGCTCCGTTTGCTTGTGGGCTGGAGAGTGTGTGGGTGGGGGGTGGGATCGATCTAAGGTAGGATTTAGTGTACAATTATAGTCGCCCCCTAATATCCATGGTATGGAAGCAAATTGGGCTAAAACACCTGTGAGGTGGTCCCAGAACTTGTCTTGCTCGACATTTGGGGCGTATATACTGCCCAGAAGTACTGATTGCCCATCCAAGAGTCCCTCTAGCAGGGCATACCTCCCCTCCTTGTCCACCACTCGTCTGAGTTCCTGGAATGGGGTTCCAGGTCGGACCCAAATCAGCGCCCCGCGTGCGTATGCTGAGTATGACGTGGCACATATGGTTCCGCGCTATTTGGTCTGTAGTTTACCTATTTCCGATGTGGTGAGGTGCGTCTCCTGCAAAAACGCAATTTGTGCGTTCTGGCGTTTTATATATGAGTATTCGGCGTAACGTTTGCTCGGTGTATGGAGGCCCCTAGTGTTTAGTGTTAAGATACTGATGTCTGCGCTCTGCATTGCCATAGCCATTTGGTGTTGTCAGTGCATGCTAATGTAGCGTGTATCGGCTAGAACATAGCGCCCGACGATTCCCCAGCAGTGTGATAAACATATGTGAGGTGCGATGTCGTCCGTTTGCGTGATGCGGTCACCCTGTTATGTGTAGGTCTGTGAGGGGAAGGGACTATACTGAACGGGGGCAGTGAACAGCTATCTGGGGGTGGGAAACAGTCCCAATACCAAGGACCTATCGCTGGTGGCGACACGTCCAAACCAACTCTCATAGAAGAGGAGAGTGCAACAGTATTATGTGGGGGTGGCAGTGCATGCCTGCGAGGTGGGCCGTCGACCGGGCATTTGTAGGATCAGTGGTCGTCGTCTGGACTGTGTTTGATCAGGCATGTGTTGCGTGTGCATATAGGGTAAGTCTTGGTAGCGCAGGCCGTTAAGGGATCGCCAGCCGGGTCACCTTATTCCGAGAGGGTATTAGTTTGTCCATCAAACATGGTATCAGCCGTCTGAGGGGTAACCAGGGGGGGTGTGACTGAGTCCACCCCAGAAAGTGTTCCGTCGCTGTCATCGTCTCCCTCCGAAGAGAAGAGGTGTGGAGCTCGGTCTGTGTCCTCTGCAGGTGGGGGGGGCCTGTAGTTCCGTCACTGCTCGCAGAACCTCTCGTCGCTCCTTCATAATTTGCTCCAGGTCCGGAGATTCTTGGGTTTGGGTCCTTGCTGCCATGTTTTTATCGTTGCGTTGCTGTTTCGGGTTGCGTCTCCTGGTTCGCGGCGCCTTGAAACTTGGGCCTCGCGTGGTCTCCGCCCTGGGCTGTTGTGTGCAGTGGTGATCCACCCAATCGTGTGCCTCTTCGGCGCTCGCGAAGAAGATGGCAGAGCCGTTATGAATAACTTTGAGTCGGGCTGGGAAGAGCAGGGAATATTGTACATTGTTCGCCCGCAGTCGTCGTTTCACTTCTAGGAACGATGATCTTTGTTGCTGCACCGCCCGTGCGTAGTCAGGGAAGATCATAATCTGTTTGTTTTCTACATGCAGGGGGCCCGATTGTCTGGCGGCTCGAAGCACCGCGTCGCGGTCTCGAAAGTGCAGAAATTTTGCCAACATTGGTCTGGGGGCGGCCCCCGGCGGTGGTTTGCGGGCCGGGACCCTGTGTGCGCGTTCAGTGGAGAAGAATGCTGTGCGGTCAGCAGCAGGAGTGAAGGATTTCACCCATGCTTCCATGTGTTCCACCGGATTCGCACCCTCTATTCCCTCTGGGAGTCCCAGCACGCGGATGTTACAGCGCCTCGAGCGCCCTTCCAAATCGTCCACCCGCTCCTCCATGGTGGTCAGGCGGCCCAGTACAGTTTGGAGTGTTGTCTGATGTGTCTTGACGGTGGGCTGCAGGTCAGCCATAATCTTCTCTCCATCCTCTACTTTGTCGGCCAGTTTACGATGATCATCCCGGATGAGGCTAACGTCTGTCGTCAGGGTGCCGAGTTGCTCCTCCATAGACACCCTAGAGAGTTCGATGGCTGCCAATACTTGGTCAAGCTTGTCCGAGATAGATTGATCCGACGGAGTCGCGGTTGTTTTGGTCCATGCCCGGGTATTCGGCAGGTTCTCCGGTGCAGTCTCCGGCACTGTTGTGTGCTGCGAGGTCCTCGGTTTCCCCATCACGCCGTCTGAGAGGGCCCCCTCGCCCGGTTGGCGCTGCTGGTGGCTGTGGAGCGCGTGGCAGAGCCTCCGCTTATAAGGCGCCCTGGTGCTGTGTTGGGTTGTTTCGCTGGTCGTGAGAAACGCGCAGGGCAAGGAGATGAGGGTGCACCGGCACAGTAGTGGGCAGGGGGGGGAGGCTCTGCTCCTGTCGCCCCTGCGCCCGGCCCCGCCGCCCCGCGGTTTCAACGCTGCACCAGAAACGTTCGGATGTTGCCTGGGGGGGGTGCAGGCCGCTGTGTATGTTGCTCGGGGGAGGATTCCAGGCTGGTATTGCGGCAGTTCTGGCTGCCGAGTCGAGTGCCTCACCGGGGATGCAGTTCACAGGCCAGTGCGGGCGTAGTGTGGAGCCCTAGGCCTCCATGTTAAGGTCAGGCATAGTCTATTCTGGGCACGTTTGAATTAGCCCACGCAGCAGTAGGGGGGGGCGCTCTCTCAGCACCAATCGACCTGGGGGGTCAGCCGCTCACCTCTTCTTCGTCGCAGCGGCGCGTTCACAGTGGGCTCAGGGTCTTGTCCTTGTTTGTGTCAGCCGCTGCGACTCTCGGGCGCCATTTTGAGGTCAGGCGGCCTCGGCGGAGAGCAGTCCCCTGGATCGTGACAAGGTCGGAGGTAGGAACCATCTCACCGCCCCGGGGGCTACCGATGTCGGGGCTGTCCTTTCCGGCCCCACTCGACTGCACGCCAAGCTCGGACCGTCCTTTAGCTTATGTCTGTAGCGGCAGAAATGGCGGGCCGCCTCCGGTCGCCACCGTCGATGTCCGGCCTCTTTCTCACCCCGGAGAGGGTTGCTGACGGCAACCGATGCCAAATCGTCCTCCCACCGCTTCTGTGGTATTGGCCGCCTGTTCTTCGGCTCGCGCTCTTGGTGCGCACTCCTCGGCACAGGCCCGGTCGCTCAGGAGCTAAAGTTGAGCGCGGGCGGGCGCCATCTTGCCGCCGAGAGTTGGGATCGCTAAAATCGCAGTTTGCGCCATGGATCCGCTTGACTGCTGAGTTGGCTGTTCACCGCTCAATGCTTCTCATACTCCGATACCAGGGTATCGGTTCGGCAGCCAGTTTCGACGCTGGGAAGTGGGCAATATGCCAGCCCGATCTTGGAGCCTCAGCAGAGCACGTCTGCCATCGCAGCCTGCTTGGCCACGCCCCCCTCAGAGAGACCTTTTATGCAGGATTTGACACTTTTGTGCCAACAGGAGGGACACCAGACCACACCCTCAACATTATACTTAGCTGAGATGTGTCAACCCTGCTCATTCAGGTTGGCCTATCAATCACAGTGGTCTATTGTGTGGCTCTTGGAAGGAATTTCACACCTCATTACAGGAAGGACCGGGTTGGCAAGTAGTTGCTGACTAAGGCTAATTAGCCAACTGTGACTCAGGCAAGTAAATATAACTGTTCTAGAGTTATTTTCCTAACTAGTTAGAAAATATCTGATTTTACCCCATTCAATTGGATTTGTAAAAATAGACAAGAGAAGTTCTTTATCTTCTTCTAAAGCAGGTTCCTAGAGGATAATATAGAAATACTAATTAAGTTTGCTTTGCCAGTATTTCCCATGGGAACAGCTAAAGCCAATACAGTGAAAATAGATTTTGGTGATTTATTCACTGAAAGCACTTGCTAAAAAATGTAGGTATATACCACTTCCAGGCACTATTCACCCTACCTTATGAGCAATAAGGTAATTTTAGGGGTGGCCTATTTAGTGCTCAAAAGCAGGTTTTTTGGCGTGTAAAAGAGTTTATTTTTACAGGTCTGTCTGCAGATCTGAGGGTTTGCAGGCCGCAGGGGACAAGGCATCAGTGGAGGCCTGGGCCATGTTTTCAGGATCACAAACGTGGATGGCACAAAATAGAATTTCAGTCCACATGTGACATTCAGGGGCATATTTGCAAGCCCTATCGTCACTTTTTACGACGTTCCTGTGGCGATAGGGGCTTCACCCTATTTACTTAATGTGGCTTAACGCTGCCTTGTAAATAAGGCCTCCTTTCACACTATGCTTAGCGTGAAAGGGGAAAGCAATGGGTGTTGCAGTGGGCATTCCACCGCAACACCCATTGATTCTGATGCTGCCCCCTACTTACAAGGGAGGCGTAAGTAGAAGGCAGAGCCAGAATTAAGACCAGGGAAAACCTGGTCTTACCATGGCGCAACGAGGAGAAATGTTTCATTTCTCCTCGTTTTTGCTGTTTTCATGTGTGCTGCGTTGTTCAGTACACATGAAAACAGAAAAAGGCCAATGATTGTTTATGTATAGAAAGGTCCCCCTTCCTGGACATAAACAATCATTTAAAAAAAATGCTGTTTTGCAACTTTTATGTGTGCTGCATTAGGCAGTACACATAGTAGTTACAAAACGGCATTTCAAGATTGATTATGTGCAGGAAGGGGGACCTTCCTGTACATAAAGAATCTTCCCCTGCACGCAGACCCCCTTGCACTATGGTGCAAGGGTGCCTGCGTTGGCGCTAGGATGCTAAGTGTAGCACCAGAGCAGGAGGAAACGCAGGGCTGCACCATATTTTTGTAAATATGTTGCAGCCCTGCGTTTCTGAAGTGGCGGAGTGAAGCGTTAAGCCAGGAAGACTAACACCTCACTCCGCCACTTCTCTTGTAAATATGCCCCTCAGTTTTACATGTCATAGGTGTAGTTTTCACACCACATACAATGGGCTTATAGTAAAATTAAATGTACCATAATGGGTTACCAGGTACTTGGTAAAGGATGGACCAGGTAACTTTCTCACAGAATCTTTGAGTGCTAAAAGCAGACAATATCCCTGGGTGAAATTCTATGGGAAATGAGGCATTTCTATTGGAATCAGAACTGAAATAACTGAATACCCCTGCAATTCCTAATTTCTAATGAGAAACTTAGGACCGAACTTGTATTTGCCTTGGAGACTGCCCTTTCCATAGAACTTTTTAATTGGTAATTGTTAGAACTGGGGGTCTCTAGTTGGCAGAGGTAGGTACCTTTGTCCAAATAGGGACCCTTGCTTCTAGTCAGGGTAAGGGGGATACACTACTAAAATAACCCCTGCTCACCCCCTTGGTAGCTTGGCACGAGCAGGCAGGCTTATCTCAGAGGCAGTGTGTAAAGCATTTGTGAACACATACAGTAACACAGTGACAACACTACAGATGGATACCACACAGGTTGTATTATAAAAATAAGTATTTTTATATAGACTTAACACAAGACCCAAAACGACAAAAATCCACAATACACTATGAAAAATATGACTGTCAATGGTAGAAAATAGTTCAGTTCAATAAAGATGGTAAATGCGACACTCAATGTTCAATGTACCTTTGGATGCGTAACGCGATACAAACAAAAGAGTTGCAGGGAAGGTGATGCGTCGGTTCCTTACACGCAAGAACGGTGATGCGTTGGTTCCTTGCTCCGGGGGAGGTGCTGCGTCGGTTCCCTACTGCTGCGTAGGGGACGGTGATGCGTCAGTTCCTTACCAGAGAGGAGGTGATGCGTCGGTTCTTCACCGCGTGGGGAGGTGATGCGTCGGTTTCTTACTGCGCTTCTGTGGCGATGCGACCCGCAGCGCCGCGATGCGATGACGACCCGGTGCAATGAAACAAAATGGCGTCTTCCTCTCAATGCGACAACGAAGGGGCGATGCGTGCACGCCCGACGGCCGTGCGGTGACTCGGTGAATCTTCTGAGTTGCGACAGGCCCTGCGACACGCTTCTTCGGTGATGCGACGGCGTCTGCTGCGACGGCGACACTCTTCTCCGGTGATGCGAGGCGCTTCGGTGATGCGATGGCGACAGCGGCAGTGGCGGCACGCTTTCTCGGCGATGCGACGACAACTGCTGCGGCGGCGACACGCTTCTTCTTCGTGAGTCGCGCTTCCAGCTCCCAGCGACACGCAGTCTCTCAGAAGGCCCAACACAACAGCAGGCACTTCAAATTCCCAGCAAGGGAATTCAGGGGAGCTAGTTGGTGAAGTCTTGTGTCCCTGAGACTTCAGCAGGAGGCAGGCTCAATCTTCAAGCCCTTGGAAATGTTCTGCAAGATGATGAAAGTAGCACAAAGTTCCTTTCTCCTTTCTTTGGCAATCAGGCAACCATTGCAGGCCAATCCCTCAAACAGCACACAGCATAGGGATAGTCTCCTCCTTCAGCTTCTCTGGTTCCTCTCCTCAGCAAAGGTTTGTCTTGTTTGTTCCAGAAGTGATCTAATGTCTTGGGGTCAGGGCCCCAGTATTTATATCCATAAATCCTTTGTCCTCTGAAGGCAGAGGGTCCTGTACCTAGTTCAAACCAGTTCTGGGTGCATTCTGCCAGTGCACACCCTCTTCCTTTGTCAGTGTGGGCCAGGAACATCAGATGCATCACAGGAGGTGGAGCCAGCATTGTGGAAGGCAGGCACAGCCCTATTCAGGCCCAGGTGCTACTCCTCCCACCACTCTACATGCAGATAGGTCTATTCAGCCCTGTGCTGACTCACCCTGTCTCCTGGAGTCCCCCAGCCCCTGTCACTCACAAAACCAGACATACAATACACAAGCTAGCAGAGGCAGGCTGGATGGTTTAGGCAAGAAAATACCTACTTTCTAAAAGTGGTATTTTCAAACACAGAATGTTAAAACCAACTTCACTAAAAGATGTATTTTATCATTCTGAGTTCAGGCATACTAAATTCGTTTTGCTACCATGTTCCCTGGGTCAGTTAGGATTATAAGGTGTTATAATCAAACTGCCCATTTTGGCCTATGGGGACAGGTAGCCTTGCAATAGTGAAAAACGAAATTGGCTGTAATTCACTATCAGGGCATGTCACACACATCAGGGCATGTCCTACCTCTTACATACAATGCACCCTACCCGCAGGTCTACTTTAGGGGTGACTAACATGCAGAAAAGGGAAGGTTTGGGGACTGGCAAGTGGGTGCACTAACCAAGTCAACATGGCAGTACCAGACTGCACACAGGCTCTGCGATGGCAGGCCTGAGACACACTTTACAAGCTGCTCCTATGGGTGGCACAACCAGTGTTGCAAGCCCACCAGCAGCATTTGAGTCACAAGCCCTGGGCACAACCAGTGCACTGTACTAGGGTCTGACAGTGAATCAAATAGGCCAAACATGGAGTCACTAATCCATACATCAATTTATCATAGGGAGCACTTGCACTTTGGCACTGACAAGCAATGGCAAATTGCCCAAAGCATCTAATCCAGCAAAAACAGGTCAGTAACAGAGGAGGCATAGCACAAAAAATAGAAGGGAGACCCACGCCAAGGATGCCAGGTCTAACAGTAATAATGGGCTAGAGAGACGGAGGGTGTCAGAATTACTGGAAGGGTTAAAGGCCAACTCATAATAAAGCCCTTACCGAATGGAAAATGAAACAAAGTTTTTGTGAAGAATTGGATAGTGGTTTTGGTATTGCTTTCTAATTAATACTGGGGTGTTAACTATGATACACAATGCAGATATAAAAGCATCTGTTATGCTTTCGATGTTTTATATGCTTTAGGAGAAGATAATGATTATTTTTTGCCTTTATCTTTATCCTTGTCTAACTTTTACGGCATGTTCCTTTAGGATAAAATATCATCAAATACTCCACAAATGCTAATTCCTATTTTCAAGTGCTTGAATATTTATTCTTAAAAAGTATTGTGCTTTTTTGTAATATTGTTGTGGGACCTTTGACATGTATATTTGAAGTATTTCATTATAATTAGTTTTTGGCTAATGAATGAATTTTTAAGAAGTATTGTATAAAATGTAAAGTATGAGGGATAAATCTACCAAACACTGGCAACCTCCTCAGGGCACTCTACTGGACTTTGGGACTGCATTGCCAATCCGAATAAAGCAATTGATGCTAGAACAGTTATCTGACGAAAGAACGGCAACAAAAATATCATCAACAAAAAGTTTTCCCAAAAAATATCGAACCCACAAATATTGACTTTTGTGTACTTAGTCCTCATTTATGAGGAATTGGCATAGGGCAGTGCTGCAAGTCTTCTTGCTGCAAATCAAAGGATTTAAATCTATTTTCAAGATCCAGAGTAACATTGGTCAGACAGAAATTCGACTGGAGTTCGGCCTACTAAGCCAAATCGTAGCGAGACAGTCCATTTTAAAAAAAAGTTTACATATTCTGTTTTTATCTGAGCCCAGTTCTCTAGCTACTTTGTGTTGGCAAGAACTTACAATTCATGATTTTACAATTTTTTTGAGATCCTATTTATCAGAGTGCCTTCATACTTTTACCCTCCAGCCTTCTGGGCTCTTGGAAGCAAACAAAGCCTATATTGAAATCCTCTTAATTTGATCAACTCATTATTTATCTTTTATAATGGATAAAGAGGCCTTAGCAGTAAAAAAAAGCATGCGTGGACTGTTATTAATTCGTTTGAAAAACTTGAGGTTCAACTGTACTTACCTGCTCACTTCCAACCATTCAAAAGGGTCTTTTTCTTCAGATAAGACTTTATTAAACAAAGGATGGTACCCCAATATGGGTACAACAATGGCCAACAAACTGTTGTACACTCCCTTGGTTTCTGAAAAGAATCTTTATTGCATATAGTGTGTGTCTGTCCTGGTCTACTCCACCCACGACGAACCTTGTTGAAAGCCCTGTTTATTAAATCTGCTGTAAGAACAGGCCATCAAGCTATAATACTTTGCTTATCTGGTACGTCAATCCCATTGATTAGTTGATTTCCCAAGTTCATGCTTCTGACTGATAACATGTTGAAATCAGACACAAAATCTTTATAGACCGTTGTGGAGTAGAGTAATATTATTTCACTGTAACTCATAATGTAACAATACATAATGGTTTTATCTAGAAAGCACCTCAAAATTTTTAGGAATTGTTGAATTTCTTATAACATGTAGCATGAAAACTGTGACAAATAATGGTTGCATTAAGTAACCTGTAACAAACTGTAGTGGTAGAAAGAACAAGCAAAACGGATCCATTTTTATATTTTAGTATGAATTTTAATCATAGAAGCACTTTAGCGTTACTTTCGTATACATTTTTGCTTAACCATAGAGACTGTCTTAGTGTGGTTCGTAACCATTGATGCACTTTAGTGTTTTTTTGCACCACATTTTACACAATAATAAACAAAGGTTTTAGAGTTTTATTGGAAAGCAAATGGTTTTAACTAACTGTTATGTCTATTTTGATTACAACCATTGTATTGCTGTATAAATGCTGTATCAATGTTTTTCATATATATTGTAATGATTTGTATTAATCAGACAATAAAACTGTACTTACTTATTCTCACTCCAATGTAAGCAAAAGTGGGGAAAGTGTTAGACTTTTGAGAGGTTAGATTTAGTATTTGCATTCCAATCTAAGCAAGAGTGGGTGAAGTGGTGGACTTTGGAGGGGTCAGATGTACTATACCCAAGCCAACATTAGCAAAAGTAGGGAGATTGTTGCACTTAGGAGAGGTTAGATTAATTATCACACCTCAAATTTAAGCAAGAGTAGGGGAAGTGTTGGGCTTTGGAGGGGCTAGATTTACTATTCCCACTACAATCTGAGCAATTGTAGGAAAGTGATGGATTTAGGAAGGGTCAGGTTTACTATATCTACTCCAACATAGGCAAAAGTAGGGAAAGCATTGGCCTTTGGAGAGGTTAGATTCACTATTTCTACTGCAATTAAGCAACTGTAGGGAATGTGATGGACTTTGATTCCTACTCTTAATGCTTTTAGATAAAACATTTAAATATAGACCAAGAAATTAAAACCTGTTTAAAAGAAAAAATAATTATTCATTAAATATAAAACATATAAAACATATAGAATTCAATTTAAATGCACATTTTATATTACAAATGTATAAATAAAACAATGAAAAATAAAAAAAGATATTTTAAATTAAATAAAAACTTTTCCCTCCATAGTACCCTAAATAAACCACACAGACTAACAATTAAAATGAATGCAAAAATTATACCCTAATCCCCAACAAACCGAACAAATCATTACTAAATTGCCAATTTCTAATTAAGTTACAAAAAATAAATATGAACACTTACAAATTATACTTAAAAAAGAAACATAATTGTTAATATCATACTAATAACCTATACTATTAAAATACTTTATATTTCTAATTAAAAACATGATTTTATACAACATTTAATAAAACAATATTATATACAGCTATGTTAAAAAACAATATTAAATAACTAAAACACAATATTGTTGCCTTCGATACTCTGTCCAATGATATTTTTGACATCACAATATTTTTGACCCTATATTTGTGGACCACAATATTTGTTATACAATGTTTTGGGGGAATATCTGCTAGTAGCTGATTGCTAATGCTTTATATATTTATTTTTGTTCTCATATCACCTCGGATGAGCACCCGCTTGATCTTATCTGCCCCTCATGCTTATGTCACGGTCGATTTTCAGCCATATTTGTGTCCCGAGGCGCCTTACGGTACCACACCAGCCAAAACTGATAAAGAGGTGTAATCATTGGACATAATGGTCTTCAACCAATTTCAAACAAGTTCCAAAATGCCCCAACCTGCCTTGTTCTTGCTCTGATTAATCTTATTTTCCCATTCTCAAAAATATCTCACTGACTTCCACCAGTCTCACCAAGTTGGGGTTGTGGGTTGGCACCACACTTTGCAAATCTCCCTCCTTGCCAGAAGAACAGAGTAAAAGATCAACATACTTTGTAATTTTGAGATACTCACTACTCTGGACTCTCGCTGTACCTTACCAAACATAATCAAGGTAGTTCTTACCTCCACGTTCAGTCCCAATATGTCAGAGATTGTCTTACCCACATTCGACGAAAACCCTTCCAAGGCAGGGCAGCTAGCGAACATATGGACATCATCCGCCTCCCTGACTCCACATCGCTTACATTTGCATTCCTCGTCTTTACTTATCTTGGCCAGCTTCACCCGGTTCCAGTAGACTCTATGTAAGATATAAAAATGGTTTCACCTTAATGCAACTGATTTAATTACAGAATAAAGCATGCTCATTGATTCTTGCCATATTTCTTCCAACTCCACATTTGGCAAGTTTCCATCCCAGACCAAGTAAGGGGTTTCATGCTTTCTTCTGCAGCTAATTCTTTATGAAAAATCACAGTCTGTATCAGCACCTCATGGTTAATTGTAATGGAAACAATGAAGAGAGAGGTTTTCCATACCTATATGTGGAGAACAGGATCGATGATTGTGAAGATGGTGGTTTGGACGCCACAGCAAAGATGTAATCATGATTGGCCAGTGGCCAGGATCTTTTTTCCATTTACTTTGCAAGTTGGAAGGCAACAGTTGTTTTCTGTGGGTTTACTTTGAAGTAGAAGGATAGTGACTAGTCCCGTAGCTGAGAGGATTTCAAGGCCCAATTAATGATTCCGAAGGAGAAGGTTAACTGGCTGATTTTAAATCATCTCAGAAGGTGCCTTCAGATATTGATGAACTGATTACGAAGATCCACTAGTTGATATAGATGTTGAAAAAATATTTGACAATTGTGGCTGGGCAGAACAAAGACATGAATGATTGTACCAAACATGATGAAAACATTTTAAACACAACTTTACTTCTCTCCAGAACATATAGATATGTTCATAGCCTGAGGTCCTAGTGGAGCTTGTATTTGAGTAGAGGATTATTTGGGAAATTACAAGTCAGAGGAGCATACCTAGATGTTTCATAAAATCTCCAGGAAGTTGTTTCTTAGTTCTGACTTCCTATTGTTTGTGAAGGGCACTAAATGAGTCATTTGACCCATTGTATCCCAATTATACAATGTTCCTGGCATAGTGGCTACCAAGGATCCAGTACTCGATGAGCAAGGATATCCTCTGATATCAAGCAAATAGGAGTTTCAGAATCTGTTGCGTCAATAACGTTTCTCTTTCCAGGGATGATTATGCACTTTCTGTGTTTGATGGTGCTTAGCGAGTACCCCTTTGGTATTTACAGTCCAGGCTTTTACTCTCCCATCCTCCATTCCCTTCTTGTTCTTATTCCAAGGAAACACAAATTGGTCTCACCTTGACCTGGCTTGAAAACAACTGATATTTTCTGGATTCCTGGGGTCAGCCTTTGCCTAATTAACACCTTAACCTCAGAAAATAACAGTATTAAAGATCTGAGCTCATTGTGAAGACATTTGTCTGGGCCCTAGTTAAACCTCATACATTTGTGCTAATGTGAGCAATTTTAGATGCAGTCGATGCCCAAAGACTTCAGACATTGAAATGTACCTCATATGTCACTCATTAAGGGTGAAATGATCATGTAAATGTAGGATGCCTCTAAGGGTGGGATTATCCTGGCAGGCTCTGAACAAGGATCCTCTTATGTTTGGAAAAAGAGGGCCTAATAATAAGAATAAAATCAGACTGATTTTTAAGAATGCCAACCTGTTCCAATGGAAAGTGAGCAAGGTTGGAATGGGAAAGTTTTCAGTTAACAAAAGTGGCAATGGCCATCAGGGCTGTTTCTCTTGCTTGTCTATAGCATGAGTATAGAGAAGCAGGAGAACAATTGAAAAATAACTACTAAAAAGAAGAAATAGAAAAGGAAATATTCACTGTTGATCATGTTGACAAAAAAATAGGTTTAGATGTTTCATCTTCTAAAACTGTAGAATAAAGATAGTGAGGGGAGAAATGCCTGGGGGAAGGCTGTGGCAGAGCGAGGGCTGTGCTAGTGATTGAATATGTACATGGCCTCTGCACTTAATTTAGTTAAAGATGTATGTCTCAACTCAACTCATTTCACCTTTATATAACAACAGGACCAAAATTGGCCTTTGATGCATCCGACAAATACAGTAATCAAATCAAACATAAGACATTGAAATTATATGAAAACAAGTTTGGAAGAGCTACTGTAGTATTGTGTCCTGTGTAATCATCCTTTATGCACCCCCTGACCACTCTGGAATCTTTAGGCAGTAGATTCCAGAGTTGCAGTAAAGGGAGTGTCATACTTTGAATAAGACAGTACATTGACTACTGAAATTAAAGTACTGAGCTCATGTCATAATTACTCTGGCGATGAGTGGTGAAAAACCACAAGAGAACCACGCACTTTCCTACATAAATAGTTTTGCAGTAACTGCAAAGTCGAGAACTAAGAAGGAACACAAGACTCAGTGGATATAAAGAACAACAATCAATAGAAGTGCTTTGTGTAAGGGTGAGATGCTTCAGAGGAAAATAATGATTTTTAAAGTGCTGAGATTTCTGAACTTACTACTGCTTCATGCGAGAAACTGGACTACATGCTCACAAGGAAAATTGAGCGAGCACAGGAATACCAAGCAAGCCACTGTGAGCAAGCGTGTAGTATCCTGTTCATGTTAATATCCAGTATAAGCGTGCTGCACTCATTGACATTTTTAAAAGGACTTTTGATTTTCCACATCAGTCTCTGATACCCTCACTACAACCTGCTGGCAGTTGTCAAATCAACATATTTATCTGCTGGTGGTAGGAAGACGTTTCTGGAGTAGACCTTGCTGAATTCTACATTTGCGCAAGTATTGTTATTACATGTCGCACTGAACCCAAGGAAATTTTATTCAGTCTACATCATGAAGGGGATCACGAAATGTATGGTATCACGTCCCCTTCGTGATGCGTGGCAAGCTCTAAAGTCAAGTTTGGCGTGTACACTTGTAAGGAGGTCTCACCCCATTATGCCATCAGCTTGGTGTTTGAAGTATCTGGCAGCACATGTTTTGGGTACATTGCGGCTGACGAAATGTTTTGTGCAACCTACCCTTGTGTGGCATGTTCGTTCACACGCTGTCTACATTGTGTGATCTTGTGCACATTCCCTTCACCTCTTTGGGGAACTAAAATTTTGAAATCCAGTGTTTAAAGGAGTCGGATTGCTCTTGCGGTGTCTTTCATTGCTTGTCAGAGTTTCATCACCCTATACACATGCATCGCGAGGACTGAGGTGGCGATGGACCTGGGGGACTACTTGATGCTTTTTTCACATTGTCAGTGGTGAGTGCCTTGACATCATTTGTTCTCCTCACAATTCAACGTTCGGCCGTTATAGCAGCCATTTCAAACGTACTGCGGTTGTTAGTCTTTGCGCGCTCTGCTTACCTCACATATAGAGCCGTGCGGATCATCTCAACGACGAGAACCCTCTATGACGACATCCATGCTCTTGCTAAGGGGCACTATTTGGCGCCCGAGCGCGCCGGGACCCATCCTGCACAGCGCATTGTGCGTGCCGCCATCTTGTCGTTGGTGACTGCACACAACCAGCGGATCTCGGATTCACTCGTTTGCCATGCCTTACGGTGCAGCGCTGTGTTCGTGCTGTTTTCTGTCTTCATCCATGGAGGTCGTCAACTATTGTGGGTGTTCTCCATCTTCGCTTCGGAACGCTGGGACTTCCTAAGTGCTGCTATAAAGCTACTTAAACAAACATGTGGTGTATACAGTGAGTACAACTTGTAACTGTGTTTTCCTGGGCCAACAACAGACTCACTGTGTACTGCTTCTCCATATCTTTTGTGGGTGCCATAATACTCGTTTAACTTCTACTATGAGCTGCCAGTGCTGATGGGTGTTTCAAGTCTTTGTCAGCCGTTTGCTATCTCTGCAAACGCTGTCTGCTTACGAGCTCTTGTGTGTGACACAGGATTGCGGTGACGTGCACACCTCATCCGGAAAAGTACATTTCATCAGATCTGGAACAGTTTTAAATGGTCTCCTCTGCATTATTCGCTTCATGTTTATTGTGTCTTTGTGGATGTAATCACCACATTATACATTCCATGGCATTTTACATATCCTACGTGGGATGGTTTTAGGGGTACTGTTTGCACGTTTATTTATGCTTCATGCATTTACACAACCTTACATGAGGGAACGGTCTCTTTATTGTTTTATTTAGGCAACGGGTATGGGTACTAGCCAAATTTGCTCATTATACACTTACTTCAATGGGTTTCCCCCATTTACACTGTTATAGTTGTGTATACCCTTACTTAGGGTATTACGTTATGGGTCGTATTCCTATCTTCTTTAGTTACTTACCCCTAGTCCAAGGGGAAGGTTATGGGTGCCAGTCCCATTAACTTTTTCTTCCCTTCCTCTTGTCACTGCGTAGTTCTTGGGTTTCAGTCCCACTTACACTCGCTTCCACCCTCATTTTGGGGGGTAGGTCATGGGTGTCATTCCCATTGTCACGTACTTGTTTTTTTACAGTATTACCCTTACACAGGGTGTGTCTTTTTGGGTGTCAGTCCCATCTACACGATCTTTCTTTACATAATTACCCTTACACAGGGTGTTTCTTCTTGGGTGCCAGTCCCATTTACATAAGCTAACCACCCTTATGTCGAGGGTAGGTCATGGGTTTTAGTCCCATCTACATGTACGTTTGGTACATTATTACCCTTTCACAGGGTGTGTCTTATGGGGTGTGTGTCCCATCTCTGACAGTGGTTATCCTCTTGAGGGCTGTCCTGATGGGTGTCTCTCCCATTTACATGGTTCCCTTCACTATCCTCTACATGAGTAATCCCCCGCTGGGGTACAGTTTTGTTTTAGTCTATGCCTAGACTTTGCTGTTCATTTACTTGTAACGTTATGCTACCATTGTATTATATCTCATTTTGAAAATGGGGGAGGATGAGTGATACTGTGTGTATTTCCTTCTCTTCTTCTCTGTTTTCTCACTTGTTCAGTTCTCCTTGTGATGTTACAATTTCTTTTCATCCGTGGAACCTGGACTATATTTCATTGTTGTTCTTCCTTTGTCCTTAGCCTTTCCCTCATTGTTGTGTGTTTCGCTTTCTCCTATGTTCAAGAGGAGATCCTCTCTCAGCTACTTTGTGTGTCTGGGTGTATAGCCTGTCTTCAGTTTATATCGTGCTATGTCTTCCTTCCCTGCATGCCTTCCTGGCCAGTGGGTGTGTTTGGGGGTTGCCTTTGGTGCGTTTTCGTCCATCTGCTTATTTGTGTTTTCTTTTGCCCTTTCACTTTATTCTTCTCGTTTGAAACTTATAGAGAGGATGGTTCATATTCATTTGTGTATACTTATCCATCATTTCCTTTTCATTTTCTTCCACCTATCTCGTCACTCTTTCCTATTTGTTCATTTCTATTACATTTATCCTGTTGCATTGGTGTTCCTCTCATTTATCCCTTTCCCGGGTTCTTATTGTTATATCTTATTTAAGGTACATGACTTATGCTTCTGTTGTATAAGAAAGGGGGATATGTAGTATCCTGCTCATGTTAATGTTCTGCCATTTTCACCTCCTGCTCAGCCAGTGTGAATGTGCTGTGTGCTGCATGGAATTTTGGAGTGATGATGCGTTTTGGAATGTTGGGTACCTGTGAGGTGAAGTCTGACAGTTGAGAATGGGCTGAGCAGCAGGCAGGCTGCTCCTGGTGGGGCTGCTTCACAAGAACTTATCTACATGTAACTTACTTCAATAAATCTACTTAATCTACATCCTACCTGCGTGGACCTCATTTGAAGTGGCTGCAGGTAATCATACTTACTCCTGTTTGCTTGCCTGTGATTCGTCAACAGCAGGAGGTTATTGCAGATGCTGGGAGAGTGTATGGTGCTTCCTCACCTATTGAAGCAATGTTCCTTGGCAGGTACTTTCATGATTGAAATGAAAGAGACTGGAGGAAAAAATGATGCACAAGCAGACCGTTTTACTTGTTTTTCAGTGATATGCCCACCATTTACACCAGTATATATCAGAGAGGGTTAAAAAACAGAAGGAACTTCAATGGCACACGCATCATGGGATGGGGGAAATGGCCATAATCTGACACCCTAATTATCCAGAGCAAGTGCTAGGTGGAAAAGAGGACAGTGGTAAGTGTGAATGATTTATGGAGAGTAAGGTACCCACAACTGTTTAGGGATGAGTTGGGTTTGCTGAAGGGATTTAAATACAAAATAGTACTTTGTGACGGGATCGTACCAAGAGTGAAGCAAGAAATGAAAAAATTGTGTAGGGAAGGGAAAATCGAAGCAAGACATGCATCAGCATGGTTGGCTCCAATTGTGAATGCACAGAAGGCCAGGGGTAAGATCGAAATGTGTGTTGACTTCAGAGACCTTAACCAGAGCATATAGTGGACAGGTAACCACTGTCAAACATCAAAAAGATGTTAGGGACTTTAAAAGGGGCAATGATATATTCAATACTGTACCTCTCTTCAGCCTACTGCCGGATAGCTATTGAGGAGAGTTCTTAATCATTAATGACCTTCATTTACTCCTGAACGGACATATAGATTTTGAAGTATGCCCATTGGATAGGTGTCTGTATCAATAGTATTGCAGAGGGTAAAGCACTAGGTTTTGGGTAATGTCAAATGCATCACTTTTTTAGGGTGACATTTTGTTTATAGAAGGGATTGAGAGGAACACAATCCAACTGTGAAAATGCTTCTGGACATCCAAAAAGAAAGTGGTTTCACCATTAAAGAGGATAAGTGCAAGTTAGGCAAGAATGGTGTGGATTACCTGTGCCACCAAATGGACTACAAAGGTGTCAAGCTAAAGGAAGATCCGGTTAATATATTGGTTGCAAAGTTGTGAAGCCAAAGGAAGATCTGGGTAAAGCTATTAAAGTAACTTCCTGTCCCACCAATAAGGAGCAACTTCACTCGTTCCTGGGGTTACTGATATATTATGTAAAGTTTCTAGCAAATTTTGCCAACGAAATATGTAAAATGCGGGGATTCAAAAATATGAAGATGAATTTCTGAAGTTGAAGGAAGAGATGATGGCCCAACATTTTAAGCTGTTTGATGCCAATTTCGATATTATCATAGTCACGGAGGTAAGTAAATATGGATGATGCAAGTAAGAGATGCCAAAGAGATTTCTGTGGTGTATGTGGCCAGGGTGTTGTAGCAAACTGAGGAAAATTATTTAGTTGTGGAAAAGGCAGTGTTTGTCTGTTGGTAGGGTGTCACTCATTTTACACAGTATGTGTGGGTCACCAAATTTAATGTGAAAACTTATCAAAAGCCACTAGTTGACATGCCTGCCACAAAGCTAGTGGTGAAGCCAGTATTCCACCTAGCCAACCTCATTTGGAGGACTAAATTGGGAATTGTTGTTACAGGATGGGGTTTTGAGAAGAAAATAATTGCTGGTGGTTCCATTGTGTTTAAAGCGCAGGATGATGGAGATGGCGCACAAAGCGCATGTAGGAATAAGTGTAGTAAAGAGTAGGTTATGGACTGATTTTTGGTGGCTATGACTTGACAAAGATATAAAGAATATAGTTAGAGATTGGATAGCTTGTGTATCGACTAATAAGTTGCAGAAAATAGTAAAGTACCCGACTCGTGAAGTAGATAGAATTGGGTTCATGGAGGAAGATTGCACTCAATGTTTCAGGTCAGGTTCACATGTGACATTCAGAGTCAATGTATGCATTGGTTATATGTACTATTTCTCACATTGGCCAGAGGTCAAGTTTGTCAAGCAAGTAGAAACAAGGATGGTTACATTGTTTTCAGAAAATCTCTTTTTAAGAGAAGGAATGCCATCAGAGCTGGTTACTGACAATGGTGTGCAAATGGTGTTGGAGGAGATGAAGAGGATTCTGGACAAATTGGGGTACGTTAGAACATAGGTGCATGGCTCACAATGCAACAAGCTAGTGCAGAGGTGAAATCAAGTACTGAAGAAAGATTTACCGTTAGTTTTCTGTGAGAGTACGGTTTGAGGGAATGCTGTTAAAAAGTTGATATGGGCATACAGTACCATGCCCAATGCAACCACTGGAGAGACTAGTTAATGCAAGGAAGGAAATGTCCTGAGCTAAAAAAAAAAGCTAGATTTTTAGGAGTGAGAACAGATGTAGTGTTGTTGACCATAGTATTAAGGAATGTATTCTGGCAAGAGATCTTGGTGGATTTGAAGTGGGAGATTGGGTTCAGGTAAAGTTTGGGCACAGAGCCATAAAAACATTTTCAATATTCTCTAAACCTCTGCAAGTAGTGAGAGTTGGCTGAGGTGTTTTTGAATTCTCAGATGGTAATGTGTGGAATATAAAAAAAAATTGCAAATGTCAGAGTGTATTATGGATGAGCTCTTTGATCCAACGAATGAGGAAATTGACAGAGATAAATGTGGGGAAACCATGAGGGGAAAGGTGGCCTGCGAAGAAATTGAACAGACCCCATCTGTATGAATGATTTTGTATCATCATAAAAATGTGGTGCTGGCATTATGCGTTGCCAGAATCCATTGTATTGTTGGCATAGCATGTTCATTGATAACAATGCCTGTTGATTTAGAGTTTCTTCTTGTTGATTTTGTATGTTTCTGTAACATATTTCTTATCATTGACATGTTATTACGTTGTGTAACAATGCAAATGTACCAGTATCCCAGTAGTACTGTCATGGTAGCTTTATCATGACAATCTGTTGGCTTAGGATTCCTTGTTGTAGATTTTTTAAATTGTTAAGTGAGGTGGGTGTGTAGTATTTTGCCTGTGCAATAATCTGTATGCAGCCCCTGAGCACTTGGGAATATTTAGGCTGCAGTTCTATGACCAGATTGTAGAGTGGCTGTTAATGTCTTAGGATTTCAGAGCTGGTAACACCTCTCCAGGCCAGGGTAAATCTTCCAGAGGTGATGTGGGAAACTCAATGGGATGGAACTGCAGCATCCAAAATGAGTTTAAATGATGAAGACCTACAAAGCTTTGTGCTCCATCTTAGGAATTCTGATAGATCTCACCAAATCTGGTAACACAGTCTTTATTCAAATGCCATTTTGGAACATAAACCTATTTTAATTGCTTCAGTTCATCTAACCTAATCATTGTGGACCCCCCTTTTTTCCCACCAAGCCACCAGCTTGGTCCTTAAAGCTTCCGATGGCTCATGCCATGCCACTTTGGGAACTTTGTAATTACAATACTGAGTTTATCCTTGATTATTAAAGCAATCTTCCTATCCTTCATTCATGACATTTCCTCTTTTACTCTCAGAATTTTATTTGGTGGTGTGTGAGGAGCTGGGAGGAACGAAGGTGCCATAGCGTTCAGGTAATGGCCATTACGGCGAAGGGCCTTACTTTGGGAGGTTTAGCCTCATTGACTACTATAAGTGATGTTGTTGATCTAGTTGGGTTCACACACTGAACGACCTATTGGATACAACGTTGAAAATATCTGAACAAACTGTCATACCTGTGGTTTCTGTGTTTGAAATATAAGTATATGGTATGTAGCCATCACAAGCCAGATCTACCACCAGAGAAAATCATTTGCCTTTTTTGCTTGCCGAAGTATTATGGGATTAGCAACACCAACAGTAACTAAGGGTGTAATTTAGAGGTTTGCATCTCATCCTGCCACCAGTGGTTGCATTTTCATCACAGAGATCTCCAGCACGCAGGTGGGGATTGGTAAATGTGGTGGGTGGCCCCCTGTCAGCGGGGTGGAGGCCTCAGCCAGCCTGGTGGGCTGTTGGGCCACACACTGAGCTCTTCATGAGCAGATGTGTTACCATCCTGACACTGAGCTCTTCATGAGCAGATGTGTTACGATCCTGACACTGAGCTCTTCATGAGCAGATGTGTTACGATCCTGACACTGAGCTCTTCATGAGCAGATGTGTTACCAACCTGACACTGAGCTCTTCATGAGCAGATGTGTTACGATCCTGACACTGAGCTCTTCATGAGCAGATGTGTTACCAACCTGACACTGAGCTCTTCATGAGCAGATGTGTTACGATCCTGACACTGAGCTCTTCATGAGCAGATGTGTTACGATCCTGACACTGAGCTCTTCATGAGCAGATGTGTTACGATCCTGACACTGGAGCTCTTCATGAGCAGATGTGTTACCAACCTGACACTGAGCTCTTCATGAGCAGATGTGTTACGATCCTGACACTGAGCTCTTCATGAGCAGATGTGTTACCAACCTGACACTGAGCTCTTCATGAGCAGATGTGTTACCATCCTGATACTTTATTTTGCAATATTTAAGAGGAGCTCATCCTCTTCTTAAGACAGATATTTTTAGACATGTTGATCCGGTGCAACAGTTTTTTTAATTGGGGAAATAGTTTATGGTCCTTTACATAACCAATGAACAGTAATTGTTTTATATAAAATATGCCTTAAATGTATATCAATCAAGGAAGGCTCGCCACTCTAATTGACAAGGGTTTATAACTAAAAATGGAATGTGAATTTCATTGAACGTTTACTTGGTTGACCAAACCGCAGGTCTGTTCAGAATTAAGACTGGGAAAACATGAAACAAAACGTACACATGGATATAAAAGAGAAACAATTGATTCAATTTTTTAAATGTATAAAAAAGTACTTTATTCTTCGCGTGCAGCGCTTCTTTCTTGTACAATGGGGCATAAAGTGGATCGTTAAAAAATCGAATTTAATCAAATGGCCGCATTGGAATTAATGTACAAAGAGCATTTCTCAGTTCACAGGGCACATGTAATGGCGTAGGTGTAAATGGAAACAAATACCTATGTCGTGATATAAACACGCTTTTTCTCAATGGGTGGCCAAACGCTACCATTCCTAATAAAATAGATTATATATTATTCTAAATTATATTACGATAACGTGTCACGGCATTTCACACACTAAGCTCTTTATACAGTAGCAGAAAACCTCAGCACTAACATCTTTTAGAGTTTTAATTTGAAGTTATGCAGGGGTGATTTAAACTAATTAAATATGTTCTTTGTACTCCTGCCTCACATAATTAATGCCTCTGTGTGAACTGCACACAAGCTGTGAGGGTTAATAATACTTATAAAGACACGCAGGTAATGCAACAACACTTAAAAACAGCTTAGAATCCAGAGCATAAAGCACCCAAAAGCCAGGCCAGGAAACCTCTTTGTGGACTGTCCACGTGTGTGGCACTGTTATTTGGTGCAGTGATTGTGGTGGAGGTACTAACAGTTTTAAGCCAATGCAGTCCTATTGTATGTGTCTGTATGTAGAGCGAACACTGCGAAAGGCAGTGGAGCCCTTTACAGGGCCGAAGGCATATACTATTGTTCTGTAAGTAACAACACACACATTTATAAATGTAGAGCACTTCTCAAAACCAGAGCTAATGTAAGACTTTAATTTAATAGCCCTGTTATTATATTTGCCTAACACAAGCCAAGACATCTTTCTTGAAACATTACCCCCTCAAGCCATCTCGTTCCAATTTTTAATTCACTGAAGTAAGTCCATCTTCTACCAGGATTCACGTGACCTGGCCTACACAACAACATCTCTTACCCTCCAATGTCTCATTCAGTCCCCTGCCTGCCAGTAGGCCCCCAAAAGGGGAGGCACACCCTGTGAGGAGCTTATCAGATCCTTGCTGTTTCTATGGCTGCCTGTCTTCCCTGTTGGCATCAGTTCCCTGGTCCATGGTGGCTAGGTCATGGCTTGGTGTCCTTCCAGGTCAAGCTGGCTTGTCCTGTCTGTCTGATGGTAGGCAGCCTTGGTCCAGTGGAGCCGTGTCTGCTCCACGCTGCTGGCCTGGATCCTGGACTTTGATGGATGCCATTTAGGCAGGGCAGGAGATTCTGTCTCACCAACTCACTGGGAGTGGGTCAGGCATGGCTGCCACTCCGGGAGACATCCATTACCACGCGGGCATTGCATCGCAATGCCTTTACATCGCGGGTATTACAACGCAAGTCGTTACAACGACTTGCGCTGGATGGCGCTCTAACCTAAGGAATAGTATGATTTACTATTCCAACACCTTCCCTACTGTACGTAGACTGGTGTTGGAATAGTAAATCAGACTATTCCTAAGTCCAGCGCCCTCCAGCGCAAGTCGTTGTAACGACTTGCGTTGTAAAAACTGCGCTGTAACATACCGTGATCATTTTGATCGCGTTGTAACGTCACATATTTGAAGTCTGTTGACAAGGTGGTTGCTGATGCATGGTTGCGTCTGGTGAGAGTGTTGGTTGCTTGCTCCCAGGTTCGGTAGTGGCTCCCAGGTTCGGTAGTTGTGTGGCTCCTTTTTTTGCCAGGTTTAGGCATGCTTCTCTAACTTGGGTTGTGAAGTATAACAGGGCATATGCACAAGTCTTCATTTTAGTGACAAGTTTTAAAGTTGACATCTTTTTCTAAACAGTGACTTTCTGCTTTTTACATGCCTTACACTATAACTTACGTAGAAATATTCAGCAGGCAGTACATTTCTTATTAAAGCTTCATATCATAGCATTCTATACAAGGCTAAGGGACACTGTAAATGATGCCCTTCATTTTAATTGCCCGGTTGGAGACAGCTCTGAGTCTCAAGACAAACAATTACATCGTAGTTGCACCTTTGACACCGCGCGATTGGAAATAGTGCTTTTATTATATAAATCGCCTCTGAGCTAACTTTGACAGAGGAGCACTTCAGCTAAGATTGCTCTGGAATGCAGTTCCAGAGATTATGATTATGAGGCTGTCATACAGCGCTACATATACCCGGAGGTGTCTAGGCACTACCTTCAGATTGATGGGATTGTGTAGGGTTAACTAGGACTCACCCTTTAAAAAGTCAAGTTTTTAGACCCTTTCTGAATTTTAACAGATTAGTTTCTTTCCTTTAGTATTATTGGCATGGAGTTCCAGAGTCTGGTTGTGGTATGGGTGAAGCTCCTGCCACCCCATTTGACTTTTTGCAACCTGGGAGTGACAAGAGTACCTCTATCCGCTGACCTAAGGGGTCTAGCAGGGGTGTATGGCATCAGATATCGAGACATCTGCTCCGGCCCTAGTCCATGAAAAGAATTAAATGCTATACACAAGGCTTTGAACTAGATACGCTTAGCAACTGGCAACCAGTGCAGTTGAGTCAGGGCTTTGAGGCGGAATCAAATCTCGTAACCACCAGAAGTACCAGAGCTGCTGCATTTTGTGCCATCTGGAGCTTGTGGATACTTTGCTTTTTTGCACTGGTGAACAAGGCGTTACAGTAGGCCAGCTAGATGAAATTAGTGCCGTGACCACTGTTTTTTAAAAATCAAAAGGAATCAAAGGAATTATTTTCCTCAAAATTTTGAGAATGGAGAAGCAAGCAGAGGGAGTGTGGTTAATTTGAGCTTCAAATGACAATTTGATGTCAAATAATACACCTACATTTTTTGCTTTATTTGTAGGGATTGGCAAAGGGCCAAGTTGAGAGGACCACCAGCTGTCTGCCCAGATTGATGAGCTATTACCGAAGAGAAGTACTTCGGTTTTGGATGAGTTATGTTTTAGACAATTGTCTAACATCCAGTTGCCTATATGACACGTGCAGTCATGGAATCTGACTGCCGTTGAGTTTGATGCGCTATTAACTGAGACAATTATCTGTGTGTCATCGGCGTAGGACACCAATACAAAGCCATAGCTTTTGATTAAATTGGCCAGTGGGGTGATATACAAATTAAATAGAGTCGGGCTTAGGGAGGATCCCTGAGGTACGCTACAGGGAAGTGAGAAGGAGGGGGAAACGTAGTCTCCAACGGCCACCGCTTGGGAGTGTTCTGATAGGAAGGAGCCCAGCAGGGAGAGTGCTTTATCCCTGATCCCAAGTGAGGCTGGACGGTCAACCAGCAATTAATGGTTGACCATATCAAAAGCCGCTGATAGGTCTAAGAGGAACAGGTCAGCGCTCCCCCCACCATCCAAGGTTTGTCTGAGCTCTTCAGTGGCAGTAATCAAGTCTAGCTCTGTGCTATGATGGGTGCAAAATCCATATTGAGATGAGTCAAGAATAGTGCTGCTGGAAATAAAGGTTGATAGTTCCATATTGTTGTCTTTTTCTATTACCTTTGAGGGGTAAGGAAGTCTCGAAATTGGCCTCTAGTTAAGTGTATCATTAGCGTCCAGATTGGACTTTTTCAATAGCGGTAGTATGGATGCTTTTTTCCATTCAGTGGGAAATCGCCCTGACGTGAGCATTAGGTTGAATATAGGCGTGAGGGAAGTGGCTATGATCTCTGGGGACAGATGTATAATTCTCTGTGGGCATGGGTCAGAGGGAGATCCTGATTTGACTGCGCAGATAATTTGTAATGTCTGATTCAAGGTGAGGGTGGTAAATGACGTGAGGCTCAGCATTGCCGGGCCACATTGAGTGGGCAATGAAGGAGGTAATCCGTTCAGTTGGGTCAATTGTCCTGAAGCATAAAAGTGCCATAGACAGATTTAACCTTATGCTGAAATGACAAAGGTAATGAGTTGCAAAATTGCTGGGTAGCTCTAAGATCTTGTGGTTCTGGAAGTTTAGAGAGACTTTGATCGTGACAAATAATACTTTAGAGCAGCCATTCGCCGCTTCAATTTTTTCTTTATAGTAGGAAGCCTTTTCCTTCAGAATTAGGTTCTTATAGACTTGAATGGACAGTTTGTATTCTGATTTTGTATGTAAATTTTCGTCTAGTCTCCATTTCCTTTCTAATCTTTGGCATACTTGTTTCTGATGTCTAAGTGTGTTATGAACCAGGGTTCTGAAGGTGAGAGCCTGGGACGCCGACGGCTAATAGGAGGAGCTAGTTGCAATGTTGCGGAGTCAATCCAGGAGTGATAGTTCGCTGCTGCGAGGTCTATCTCCGGGGGTGTCTCCAGCAAGGATTGATTGAGCAGGGCTTTTAGTTGTTCAGCTTCTATCTTGTTCCATGGCCGACTAGTGATTAACTTCTCGGGGTGTTTAACAGACAGTTTTTGTGGAAGTGAGATTTCAAACAGAATTGCCTTGTGGTCAGACCATATTAGGGAAAGTGAGCTGGTCCATTCTAGGTTGGGACTGTCTGAAAAAATTGCATCCAGGCAGTGCCCTGCTATATGTGTTGGGCCCTTTACAATTTGACTTAGTCCTGCGCTGGCCATTTGATCAAGGAGTGCTTCTGTTTCACAGTCAGAAACGTTCTCCATGTGGAAGTTAAAATCTCCTAAAATGGAGAGATTGGGAAAATCGGCTTTGCCTTCTAGAAGTTGACCAATATTGTCAATAAAAGAGGATTTGGTCCTAGGTGGTAGGTAGAGCAGTATGCCGTTAAAATTATTCTGACTGTCTAGTTCGATCTTGAAGGCCAGAACCTCACAATCTAAGTTATCAGGGAGAGGTTTGACACAGGACTTGAGGCCGGTTCTAAGGATTAGGGCTATTTCTCCACCATTGTTTCCCTAATCTGTCTACTCTGTGGATCTTAAATCCTCCAGGAAGTGCCAGAAGCAAGTCCGGGTCTGATGAAGCACCGGCCCACGTTTCTGTGATGAAGTCAAGTTCTATTTGATGGGCTTCTATGAATTCACGGAATGCGATAGCATTTTATACCAAGGATCTTGTGTTTATAAGCACACAGGTGATCAGAGTTTTTATTGCCCCATGTAATGCTGAGGTGGGGGTATAGGGCCTAGACTTGTGCAATGGGAGGTAGTGAAAAGTGAATTCGCGCTTGTGTTCTGGCTTTGTAGTCTGGCATCTGAGGGAGGGTTTGGGGCATGGCCACAGGCGCTGCTGCGCGCGAGGGCAGAAGAACAAGCAAGCAAAAAGTGAGGGCAAATAAAAATTAAACAGGGGTCCAGCTACCCCAGCTACACTCACAAGCTCCCTTGTGAGAAGCAGCTAATTAAAAAAAAGTTAAAATAATTGTGTGAACATGAAACACATAAAAGGAATCAAAAGTCTGCCTTTCCAAGATGGCGGCTGCAGTCAGGAGCCAGGCAACTCCTGGGCACACTAATGCCTACAAGGAAAGGAAATCAAAACTCAGGTACGAGGTGTCCACGCTGTCAATGAAGGCTGCGAGGATGCGCTTGTGGTCCGGCTTTATAGTCCAGCATCTGAGGGAGGTCTAGGGACGTGAGGGGGCGTGGCCACAGGCACTGCTGAACGCAAGGGCAGAAGAACAATCAAGCAAAAGGTGAGGGCAAATAAAAATTAAACAGGGGTCCAGCTACCACAGAGATGCGGCCCCACTGCTTGGTCCATGATGCCCTAGTCCTGGGTTCTGGTGGCTGTGGTGCTTATCCTGCTGCCCTCTCTGCTTGGATGATCATGGGGTTGTTTACTACCCCACCCTCACCACTCCCAACCTCACCTGTGGGTGGCAGTTGATGTGAGGCATATGGTGTAACTTTTGTCTTCATATTTGGGTGTGGGGCTGGACTCTTGCTTGATTCCTTCTTCTCTGGGCCTTTATCTCCCTGAGGTAGGGCATTTGGAGGGGCAATGGCATTGTTGCTCCTACTGGTTTAGAATTGGGCTGTTGGGGCCTTTGATGTTGGACCTCCAATACTAGTTTCATTGTCTGGTACACGTGTGATCTTCTGTCTGCAGTCCCTGATTGCCTTACATTTTGAGCCCTGGTTGTTGGTTATGGGCTTCCTATGTCCCTCCCTGGGCTGGCCTCCTTGTCCCTGTTTGATTGGGGGCTTCAGTCTTGACTTCAAGTGGGGGCGTGTGCCCCTGTTCTTCTAGGTGGGGCTTGGGATTTGTTGGGGTACCCTGTCTCCCTGTTTTGATCTTTTGAATTTGCCGCCTGAGGGGCTTCATTATTGTAGGGTGCTGGTTTGATTTTTGGTCTTTCTTCCCCAGGTCCCATTGCTATTGGTTCCCTGTGGACCCTGGGGCTCTGTCTCTCTGTCTTTGTCCTTCTACCCTGCAGGGCTTGAGAGCTGTAGCTTGCTCATTCAGTTTTTGACCTGTCCTTCCCTGGCTCCTGCTGGGCTTGGGCTGTAGTTGGGGATGTTCTTCTTGGCTGTTCCTTGGTCTCCCATCTGTGGTAGGAGAACATGGAGGCTTTATACACCTGGTCTCCATTGCCATTGGGACTGATGTGCCCCTGTGAAAAGCGTTGTGCTGGGCTCTGCTTGTGCCTGGTCAGATGTTTGTTCTGAAGTGCTCGACTGGCCTTGGACTTCCTTTAGGCTCCCTTGTGGGCTTGGGGTTTGTAGGGTTTGTCATGGTTCCATCTCTTCGGCCATGGGATTTTGAGTGGCTGCCCCAGCTGGGAATTCTGGCTTGTATCGGCTCTTTTGTTGGGTTTAGGTGGTGCTGGCCTGTCCTCTAGGCTCATTCAGGTCTGGGTAAGTGTTAGGCCTGCTCTGTGTGGGTGTTCTTTTTCTTGAAGATTGGTTTTCATTCTTCTTGATATTTGTTCCTTCACTGGTTTGGTTCCCTCTTGCTGAGGATGATGGTTCCATATTAGAGGCTCCCTTGTGGGCTCTGAACTACCCTCAGAGTTCTGAGTTTGATGCAGTTCTTGATGTGGCATGCTTCTCCTGGATGTGTTGTCTTCAAGTTGATGTTGCTAGTGCGGGGTTTTGAATGGACCAGCCTTGTTTCTATTCTACCAATGGCTGTGCTGTTAGTCTTTGATCCTCATAGTGGGCTATCAGTTCTCTTAGTCATGTTTCACATGCTGTGGTACAGTATCCACTGGTTTCCAGGTCATGCTCCACAGGTGTCCCTAGGGCACAGGCTTCCTTCTGGCTCTGGTGGGTTGTACTCTGGTATGTCTCTGTTGTCCCACTTTTGCTGGGCTTGGCTTCTTCTTGGTTCACTTCCATTTGGGTGTCATCAGCTGCAGTGCTTTATGCTGTCTTCTTCTGCTGGCCCTTGCGGCTCTTTTGTGGCCCCTTGGGTCCTTGTTCACTTTATTGGATCTATTTATGCAAGGTGTACTGACTGCTGGGCTCCAGGTTCTTGGGTTGGACCTTAGGGTGGCTTTTATGCATTTTGGCTTGGTCTGCTACATGAGTATCTGGGTGCCCCTTGGCAGCCACGTCCCACCCATAAGGGCTGAGGGGCCACGCCCCCTCACTTTTTGCGCCTAAAGAAAAGTGTCGGTCAGGCTAAGCAAAGATCAGCCTGACAGACACTCTTCATTTTCAGGCCAGGCAAGCAGGAGTTAGACATGCGCTAAATGCGCAGGCTTCTGGCTGCCTGAGCTGAACTTTGCTGGGCTGAGGTTGTCACAGCTCCTGTGTGTGTGACCTCGTCAGCTCAGTAAAGGCCCTCAAAGCCCTCCCCCTTGGGATGATGGGGGAGGGCCTCCCCCTCATGATGAGAGGAAGTGTCACTGATTGACTCAAACTGGGTGCTTCAGTTTTAAGCCCTGAAGTGCCCAGGGCTAAGAGTCAATCAGTGACACCTCTTCAAAGAGTGGGGTGGTGGTCAGCAGTCTCACTGACCCCTATCCCGCACTGTGGCAAAAAGTTGGGACTACTGCCTTCCCTCAAGTCAGCAGTTCTAACACTTTTGGGACCTCCGAGGCTTGGGACGGCTGCCTTCCCTCATTGGCTGACTTAAGGACCTTAGGTCAGCCAAAAAGGGAAGGCAGCAGTCCCAACCCTCTTGGGAGCTCCGAGGCAGAGTTCCACACAAGTGTGTTATTTAAAAAAAAAAAAATTATATTTGATGCATGCGTGTATGTTTGAGTATTTTGTAAAGAGTGTTGTAAATTGATGTGTGTGAGCATGCATCTGTGAATGCGTGGGTGTGAGTGAGTGTGCATGTGTTCGTGTGTGTCCTGCCACCCCCTCCATCCTAAAATGATCTCCCGCCACTGCCCCTTGGTCTTTAGTTCTGTAATCTGTTATCTATAGTGGGCTGTGTGGCTGTCTTTGTTTACCCCTTGGCATCTCCCTTGCTCATTCAGCTTTTGTCCTCTTCTCCTCTTTTGGTTCCTGTAGTGGGGAGTGGGGTGGCGGTTCCCTGTTGTGCCCTTTACTAAGCTTCCACGTCTTGCTTTCTTCTCTTGCATTCCCCTAGTTCTCTCTCTCTCTCTGGGTTTTATTCCTCTTACTGCAAGTATCAGTCATCTTGTAAGTTCCTCCTGAATTCTCTGAGGTTGCTGCTCTATTTGGTATTGACTGTTGGGCAAGCATGGCTTTACTTTCCTTTCTTGGATGAAGTCTTTCCTCCCTGATCTCTTGTCTTGAGCTTTTTCTGGGGGGCAGTTGAGTGCTTGGTGGCTGGCGTTCTTACCTTTGGCTGTTCTGTGTGCTCTCTGATTCCCAGTGGCGGTGGCTATGGCTCCATGCGTTCTTATTCTTATGGTCTGTCTCACCTGGGGGAGTGCTGACAGAATGGCTTGCGTGACCCTGCTCTGCCGGTGTGTCAGTGCTCCTTCACTACGCATAAGGCGTATGCTCCAGTGCTTAATTTGTAAAATATTATGTGCCAGGGCTCTGACCAGGAGGCCACTGCAGCTTACACCACCCATCACCCTTGTCATCGCTGCCAAAACAACTACTAACCATCTCTCTCCCATGTAAATGCAACAGTTCAGATTATGACAGGTCCCCAAAGCTAAAGGAATGGCTGGGGAGGCAGGTATGAGCAATTTTAATGTATATTGTAGTCCTAATCTACCGTTGTTCTGCTCATCTCTAAATTAGATGAGCAGCGCCACCATGTGGTGGACTGTTCTCAGTATTGTGTTGACAATTAGGTGCCGGTGCCGAGCACCGGAAACCAATTAAGTGCCGGTGCTTAGCACCGGAAAGCCCCGGCTCAAATTAAGCACTGGTATGCTCCTTCTCAGGGTTGGACTGGGACAAAAAATAGGCCCGGGCACCAAAATAAAAGTGACTCTTTAGCAAACCGGACAACTGAAAAGGTGGCCCATATATAAAAATCAGGCCAATTTTGAACTTGTAAAGACATGCTGTATAGTTATTTTGCAAGATATGGGATACTGCATGCATTTGTGTTTGCTGCAGGCAATGTTTGTGGGAATACTGGAGAAATTAACAGTAAAAACCGGCCCACGTGGCCATAAACCAGCCCACCAACTCTTACAAAATCGTCCCACACACTAATCTGTAAGACCAGCCCATCGGGCTACGCCTGATTGCCCTACAGGTCAGTCCGACCCTGCTTCCCCTTTACAGGGTTGTGAGCTGCCCTTGGGCTCTCCGTGATTCATGCTGGGCTTGGTAATTGTGAAATGTGTGTCCTTTTCCCCTGCCTCAATCCATTCCTGGTGTCCAGTGGGTTGCTTTTTAGCTGCCTGGGCTCCATGGATGGCCTGTCTTGCCTTCAGCCACCTGTCATTGCACATGCATGTCTTTTGTATCTCTATCAGGGGTGATGTCAGGTTCTTGTTGCATTGTTCTTTAAGGTTTTTTCTTCCAGAAGTAAGCTGTGTTGGTTGAGCTCTTTGTTATGCCTGAACCCTACTGCATGAGCATCTAGACCGCATTTAAGAATCTAGCCAACTCCATTTGGCTAGTTCACATGACCACACCACAACAGTGCATAAGCCAACAGCAGGGTTAACATTAGAAATCATAAAATGGTATTTTGCAAAGCTTTACTTTTCTGTACTGTGTGAATTATTTGGGATGATACCTACAGTGTTCCGGTCTCAGACTTGTAGCTACATTTCAAGGTTGAATACATAGAGGGAAGAATGTTTCTTTCTTGTTAGTCTTATCAACTGTGCCAGCCTGAGCTATCACAAATTACTAATGAATGCTTATTGTGTTAATATTGGGTATTGAAATTGATGCAATGTATATTAAATGTTGTTTAATGCTGTAATGCTGGTAAATTTATGCAACTGCATTTTGTCTTGAGTATTGTGTTTCACTGATGTCTCAATGGGCTATATGAAGGCACTGCTATTTCTCACAATTGTTACTTCATATCAAAGTAAAGTCTGCTATTTGCTACCAAATTTCATGACGTTTTAACAATTGCACTTTCTTCTAGGTTGTGATCCTTCATATGCATTGCTATTTGTGCTTGTGAAATGTTTCTATTGATGCATCTGTAAATAGCATGGAGTTCATAGTATGTAGTTAGAACCAGCAATCCTTGTGTATAATATTTCCCCACGACCAGAGCAGAACTTAAAGATTACCTAAAACCAGAAAAACTAGGGTACATCTGTCCCTTAAAAAGTACCCAATGGAGTTGCCACTAAAACACATGCAAACCAGGTTTCCCACACAGGCTAAACACTTAACAAGTATTGCCACGAATGGCATGCACACACTAAGGTACACATGTTTTGCGTGGCCAAAGGAGGGAACCTTCGACACTATCATAATCGAACACATGAGTCACACATATGGTCCAAATACGCAGGACAGAAAAAAGACAGGAGAGAGGCACTATTAAAGCTGTGGGCCATCTTCGAGGAGGCCCAGACTGACAATCCTATCCCACAGACAATAAGCAAGGCATCCTCACCTCCCCTGGCATTTTCAGGTATGGAGGTGCTCTCCTTGATGCCGGCTATCCCCGCATTAGGATTAAGCCTGGGCGTAGTTCGCGAAGTAGCGCTACGCGAAGCTACGCAAAGTGCAGTTCGCACTACGCGAGCTACGCGTAGCACTACGCGAACTGCGTAGTGCACTGTTCGCAATGATTGCACAGTGCCAGATGCTTGTCCGCACTGTGCAATCATTGAAAACGGCATCTTGCACAGTGCGAAGCTGTCTTTACTGCCGCTCGAGTAGATTTTTACTCGAGCGGCAGCTTCTCAACGCGGACTGGTAGTTTCTCATCGCGAGCGGTCGCGAGCATACGCGACCACTCGCAATGAGAAACCTGACCTCCCCGCGTTGAGAATCTCGCCGGGAGGTTTATTTTCCACGCTCGCGATCGGCAACTTGATGTTGCTGATCGCGAACGAGAAAAAGTCTCGCCGGGATGTCATTTTGCTTGCTCGCGGTCGCCAACTTGACGTTGAGGACCGCGAGCAAGCAAAAATGACCGCTGCACTACGCTACGCTACGCGTGTTTGCACTGTGCTACGTGCAATTCGCGTTGTGCGAAGTAGCGCAAACTTCGCAAACTACGCGAGCGTAGCGTAGTGCTTTGCCCAGGGTTAATTAGGATACACTGACCCACCAGCTGAGGGAGCCAGAGGGTCCCCTACCCAGCAACGAAATGTTAGGTCCAGGCATGAGAACCTAGCAGGCCAGCAGGCTGGGCAATCCCAGCACTGCCCCAGTCCAGTGCTAGAGCTCCCCAAAGTTCGACACCCCCATCCATCGCGTTCAGGCCATCGAACCCCAGTGGCGAAAGAGCGCAAGACCCTGGACCTAGAAGGTGGCAACAGCAGAGTAATGGACAACTGTAAGGAGAAGCCACCTGATCCCTACCAAGGACTCTATCTGCAGATGACCCCATGACTACATGGTCTCTCCAGAACTGGGTGCGCTGGCCCTCTTATACCCTCCTGAGGACCAGTTGGGTGAAGATCTGAACTCAACTACCATATTAAGTGCTCTGTAAGGCAGCCAAGAGGTTATGGGACTTGGGTGTGTGGGCAGGAGGGTGCTAGACTGGCTGGTAGTTGAGGGGCTGTGCAAGATGCCCTCACCAGCAGGAAAGGAGCACCAGGAGTCTGAAGAGTAGAAGACTGGAGTAGGGAGCCAGTAAATCCAGCTCCCCTCAAAGTATGACCTGTGAAGGCCTGGGGTCCTGTTGAAAGTGCTTCTGGTGGTTAATACCCACCACCAGAAGCAAATTGAGCCAAAGATCACTATAATCGTACCATCAGGGGCTGGAGTTATGCACTTGGAAAGATTTGCTTATTTTAAAACGAAACATGGGCGGATGAGCATGTGATATTTCGTTGCGATCCCAAAGATTTGCTCCGGGGAGGGGAAAAGTCCAGGCAGTTAACACACACCCATTTATATAATTGAAATGGGTGGTGGGGGTGTGCGGGGTCCCCTTCGCAGATGCTCATTTAGCCCTGGGACCTCATCCCCTGGGACTCATGCAATGAGGCATAGGAGTGACTGGGACAACATATCAGGGCCCGGTCGTGGAGAGGAGAGAAGGAGGAGTGCCTTTGCGCCCCCCAGTGACATTGTGCTGCCCCTCTTCCACATTTCCTGTCCAGGGAGAGCAGGGTGCACACCACAAGACTTCCACCCTGTCTGCATGGAGCGGGTAGGGAGAATGCAGATGCCAGCTCCCACACTGGTAATGAGCAGTGCCTATCAGGCAGGGAGATGGCTGGGGCATCCAGGAGTGGGCTGTCCGTCCTGCCCCAACATGGGACTGGGGTGTCCGGTGGGTCACAGACACCCAGGAGTTTGGAAAAAGGGGAAACACACTCAGTACGAGGCTGCAGAAGCAAATGGCAGGAGCCACTCAAGAAATATGCAAGGCTCCTTGAAGGACTGTTCCATAATGACCTGCGAGGGATAATTGCCTAATGTTTGGTCCTTGTGGTGCCCCAAGGTGGGGCAATGGGACCACCAAGGTTTAGCAAGATGTGTTTAGGGGGCTGCAGAAGGGCCACAGCCCTCCCACAAGGCAATATTTAAAGTCATCCTATGTTTCCAAGCGCCTGGAGAACCTAACCCCCAGGCTTAGTTTCATTGAAAGTAAGCACTTCTGGAGCTGGAATTTTTGCTTTTCAGCTCAGTAGTGCAGGGCCCCCTAGTGGCCATAACTGTATTATGTGGACTGTGTTGAGTGAAAGACTCTGATACATGTTATTATCGGTTTGATATGCAATGTTTTACTGAATAATTATCGGGGAAGAATGCAATGGTTATATTAATGATGAATGCATTTAAACATGATTCCAGAGGGTTTAAATGATGAATCCTAACATGTGGTAACTGTTTTATTAATATCATGACCCCTTGACAAAGCCAATAGGCTTGCCTTATACTTTAATGTGGTGAGCCTTTAACAAAGCCAAGAGGCCTGCTTTATTTAAAATGACACCCTATTATATAATGGTGCTCTATTTTGCATAGGTGGGAAGTAGTGTGATTATGGGGCACATGACCCACTAGAGGACAAATGTGATACATGGTTGTTGCCAAAGATCTTTTCATCTACCTGATGTATATATTTGTAAATTATTGCATAGCAGTTAGTACTGTGTGTAATAAATCTACTTTTATTTTCTCACAGAAAAAATACTGATGAGACAATAATTTTTTGAGTGTTTTTGCGTGCCAGCGAATGGAGTTTACTAGCCCACACCACTTCCCCAGAGTAAACCTTGGAAAGCTCTGCTTTGCTACACTGAGGGAGTCATGTGCTACACGGCAGTTCTTGGTTCCCAATCAGGACATACTCATGAAAGTATTACTTGGCCAGGACTCACATCCTGCCCAACTAATAGGCCAGTTTCTTACAAACATTCTGTGTACACTTCCTCGTCTCAGTACCATCTACCCTGCCCTTGATGCTAGACCTTTATCCCCTGTGCTTGGTGATGGCAGTTCAGGAAAGGCTTGTGGCTCCTTTTCAGAGAAGGGGCTACGGGGAAGGTCAGAGGCTGGGAGGGAGTGTTTTTTGTATTCACTGCCGCGTGGTGCCTGAGAGGAGGTAAACTCACTGAAAGTATTGAGGCAAGGAAGTTTAAGTATAGTAATTAAGAAAGTGCTTAATTTGTCAAGTAATAAGTGCCAGGGCCCTGACCAGGAAGGCACTGAAGCTTGCACCACCCATTGCCCCGTCATCGCTGCCAATGACGGTACCAAAACAACTACTAACCATCTCTCTCGCCTGCAAGTGCAGCAGTTCTGATTATTCCAGGTCCCCAAAGCTAAAGGAATGGCTGGGGAGGCAGGTATTAGTATTTTTAATGTATATTGTACTCATAAACAACCATTGTTCGTTCTGCTCATCTCTGAATTAGATGAGCAGCGCTACCATGTGGCAGAGTGTCATAAGTGTGGTGATGACAATTAAGTGCTGCTGCCGAGCACTGGAAACCAATTAAGTGCCGGCGCCGAGCACCGTAAACCACCGGCTCAAATTAAGCACTGATTAAGATTATCAGTAAGTAACCGGCACAGTAACAAGCCGTCCTTTTCATTTAGCTAGGAGTGCTTGAAAGCAGTAAGGGAGGGCGGTGATAGAGAATATGCATTAAAACTTATTCAAGTAAGATTCACTATTCGCTCCTTTGGGGGGTACATATGCCATATTTAGAGAAAGGGTGATGACCTACTAGATGAAACTCTCATAGCCCGGCCATCCATTTTGGCAATGTGTGAAGGTGGCTCAACCAGAAATGGTAGCTGTTCATCTGCCTTCTGTGAAGTGGTGAATCCTCTACATGTCTGGCAGAATGAGTTCTGTGAAAGACTCACAGAAAAAGTGGCAACTGACTATAGTGGTGCCCCATACCATGCTAAGAAACACACGCAGGAGGACATACGTGGACACGAGAAATGTGCCCCTGTCCTGCAGGTACATTTCCAATGACATACAGATTGTATTTTATTTGGCCAGACGTTACTTCCCCACCACCACCACAAAGTGTCTCCTTTCATGGTGGATGCAGCCACTTTGCTAAAATGTACCCCTACCTTCTTGACTGAGGATGGAAAACCGATGCATTGACGAGGTTAAGATCCCTCCCCAAACTCAAAATCAGACCCATGGAGCCTGATTCTCAAAGTCACTTTCAGCTGTGCTCTTATGTTTACGGCGAAAATGACTACATTCCCGGTTGCCTGAAATTCACCAAAGAAATGATGACAGGAGTATAAGGTTTTGCTACTTCAGGTTTGCCCAAGGAGAAATCTTCAGTAGTGAATTACAAAACAAGGGGTGGAAAGGGGGCAGCTTAAAGCAGAGTAAGCCGTACAAATCTTTCAACCCTCACAAACATGTTCATTTGTGGGCATTTGCAAACCGTAATCCGACCCTTTCCCACCTTGGAGATGGTTCCAGGATGGCAAGGGCAACAGGTCAGGACTAGATATTGTGGTGTGAGGGCAAGGGCTTTCTTCAAAGTAAAAAACACCCCCAGGGAATAAAAAAGCAAGCAAGAAAAAGAATGTGCGTTCTCACTTCGCAGAATTGTGTGCTATGTACAATTTCACATGGAGGGTATATCCATAAAACTCAGCGCGTTTTTTTACACTAATCTTTATGAACTGGGCCCATTGTCTCTGAATGTTACTATTAGCTTAATCACTGAGCACTTTTAACTTCCAATTATTTTGAAAAGGATTTATTGCTCAAATATTCAAAAGATTGAAGATTGAATCCATTGTATTATTTTTGATATGGTCATTAAAAACAAAATGTGTTAGTTTAGAACATTGCTAAACATATTGGATGAATAGTTGAAAGAGGACATGACTGTGTAAAATACAATCTCTTAAACGGCAATAGTCATAATTGTAATTATTTCAAAGGTATATCCATTTCTGAAAAACACACGGTGCAATTTACTTGGCTGCCAACGAAAAGGTAATTAATTTTCAAGAAAAAGTGCTAATGTGGCAGGTGTTTTTGAGAAAGATAAAGAGGCCAACACACTGCGGGGTGCCTGCTTACAAATCTGTGCTAAGAAGTATTCATTGGGAAAATTAATTTGAAAAGTATGCAATTTAAGGGGCTGACATTCTAAATCCTTTCAAATACAGATTAGTGGTTACAAATGTTTTTTATTCCTGCAATATCCTCAATAATGAGTGGAGTAAGTGCAAAGGGGACTTCACATTCATACCAAGATGGAAATGAAATGGTTTCTCTGAAGAGCTTTGCCTTGGTTCTCTGTGATTACAGCCTTGCATCTGCCCTTATTCTGTCTTTATTTTCTTGGGAAATACAGCGGTCAAATGAAGTGAACTAAATAAAAATAAAAAACGTGCAAATAAATACATCACATAAATCACTTACTATGTGTGTAATGAAACTGTAATTATCTGCCCACCGCCTCGCTAATTGCAAATGCATCAAGTTAAATTACATGGGTAACAAAAATTATCTTAATAACGCCATTCCATTATTAATCGTGCTGTGCTGGTCTAATTCAAAATGCATTTGATTGATATTAAACATTCTAAATTATGAATCTAACAAGAATCCCATCAGAATGCAAAATAATTAGAATATTTGTTTGCAGTCTAAAACTGAGCGAAGTTTTCTTAAAAGGGATTTTGAGGGTCCAGATATATGGAGGAGGACGAAAAGTCAACAGCTTTCTCCAGAAAGATTGTTTCGAAATTTGGTAGAAACGACTGTCATAGTTTTCCAGGAATACTCGCATGTGTAACATTTAAGTATGCAGAATTTCCAAAATGTTACACAAATGAGCATGTTTGCAGCTCTTGAATATATTTTGTTTTCCACTGGGACAAACATTTGCCTCAATTATTCACCTCTTTGATTACACCTCATTAAATAGGGCTACGTTCCATCCTTACCCCCTTCATGGAAAGACATGCCCTTGCAAGGAGCACGGTTGACCCTTGACCTTGCCAGGTAGGTCGCTCCCCCACCACACAGCTCCGCCTGTGTTGTCTGCCCGCTGCTTCTGCAGGTAAGATCGCCCTCCGCTTGTGGCCCCGGTGCCCGTTTTTTCTGCTTGTCTCCCCTTTTCCTTTCTGTGCCCCTCGCTGCCCCATTGTCGTTGTGCCCGTGATTCTGTCTGCTTTCTCCCCTGTTTTCCTTTTGTGCCCCTCGCTGCCACATTGTCGCTGTGCCCGTGATTTTGTCTGCTCTCTCCCTGTTTTCCTTTTTGTGCCCCTCGCTGCCCCATTGTCGCTGTGCCCGTGATTTTGTCTGCTTTCTCCCCTGTTTTCCTTTTTGTGCCCCTCGCTGCCACATTGTCGCTGTGCCCGTGATTTTGTCTGCTCTCTCCCCTTTTCCTTTCTGTGCCCCTCGCTGCCCCATTGTCGCTGTGCTCGTGATTTTGTCTGCTCTCTCCCCTGTTTTCCTTTTGTGCCCCTCGCTGCCCCATTGTCGCTGTGCCCGTGATTTTGTCTGCTTTCTCCCCTGTTTTCCTTTTTGTGCCCCTCGCTGCCACATTGTCGCTGTGCCCGTGATTTTGTCTGCTCTCTCCCCTGTTTTCCTTTTTGTGCCCCTCGCTGCCCCATTGTCGCTGTGCCCGTGATTTTGTCTGCTTTCTCCCCTGTTTTCCTTTTTGTGCCCCTCGCTGCCACATTGTCGCTGTGCCCGTGATTTTGTCTGCTCTCTCCCCTTTTCCTTTTTGTGCCCCTCGCTGCCCCATTGTCGCTGTGCCCGTGATTTTGTCTGCTTTCTCCCCTGTTTTCCTTTTTGTGCCCCTCGCTGCCCCATTGTCGCTGTGCCCGTGATTTTGTCTGCTCTCTCCCCTTTTCCTTTCTGTGCCCCTCGCTGCCCTATTGTCGCTGTGCCCGTGATTTTGTCTGCTTTCTCCCCTGTTTTCCTTTTTGTGCCCCTCGCTGCCCCATTGTCGCTGTGCCCGTGATTTTGTCTGCTCTCTCCCCTTTTCCTTTCTGTGCCCCTCGCTGCCCCATTGTCGCTGTGCCCGTGATTTTGTCTGCTTTCTCCCCTGTTTTCCTTTCTGTGCCCCCGCTGCCTCTCGCCATTCCCGCCGCTGCGTCCCTGCGGCCCCGCCCCCTGACCGCCCATTCGCTGCCCCTGCCTCCCGCCTCCCAGCTGCTCCTCCCTCCCACCTCCCCATAAATGGCGGCCGCTGCGCGGTGAGGAGAGCGACCCTTGACCTTGCCAGGTAGGTCGCTCCCCCACCACACAGCTCCGCCTGTGTTGTCTGCCCGCTGCTTCTGCAGGTAAGATCGCCCTCCGCTTGTGGCCCCGGTGCCCGTTTTTTTCTGCTTGTCTCCCCTTTTCCTTTCTGTGCCCCTCGCTGTCCCATTGTCGTTGTGCCCGTGATTCTGTCTGCTTTCTCCCCTGTTTTCCTTTTTGTGCCCCTCGCTGCCACATTGTCGCTGTGCCCGTGATTTTGTCTGCTTTCTCCCCTGTTTTCCTTTTTGTGCCCCTCGCTGCCACATTGTCGCTGTGCCCGTGATTTTGTCTGCTCTCTCCCCTTTTCCTTTCTGTGCCCCTCGCTGCCCCATTGTCGCTGTGCCCGTGATTTTGTCTGCTCTCTCCCCTGTTTTCCTTTTTGTGCCCCTCGCTGCCCCATTGTCGCTGTGCCCGTGATTTTGTCTGCTTTCTCCCCTGTTTTCCTTTTTGTGCCACTCGCTGCCACATTGTCGCTGTGCCCGTGATTTTGTCTGCTCTCTCCCCTGTTTTCCTTTTTGTGCCCCTCGCTGCCCCATTGTCGCTGTGCCCGTGATTTTGTCTGCTTTCTCCCTGTTTTCCTTTTGTGCCCCTCGCTGCCACATTGTCGCTGTGCCCGTGATTTTGTCTGCTCTCTCCCCTTTTCCTTTTTGTGCCCCTCGCTGCCCCATTGTCGCTGTGCCCGTGATTTTGTCTGCTTTCTCCCCTGTTTTCCTTTTGTGCCCCTCGCTGCCCCATTGTCGCTGTGCCCGTGATTTTGTCTGCTCTCTCCCCTTTTCCTTTCTGTGCCCCTCGCTGCCCCATTGTCGCTGTGCCCGTGATTTTGTCTGCTTTCTCCCCTGTTTTCCTTTTTGTGCCCCTCGCTGCCCCATTGTCGCTGTGCCCGTGATTTTGTCTGCTCTCTCCCCTTTTCCTTTCTGTGCCCCTCGCTGCCCCATTGTCGCTGTGCCCGTGATTTTGTCTGCTTTCTCCCCTGTTTTCCTTTCTGTGCCCCCGCTGCCTCTCGCCATTCCCCGCCGCTGCGTCCCTGCGGCCCCGCCCCCTGACCGCCCATTCGCTGCCCCTGCCTCCCGCCTCCCAGCTGCTCCTCCCTCCCACCTCCCCATAAATGGCGGCCGCTGCGCGGCTGCGCGCTGGCGCGCCGAAGGCGCGCCTAAGGCAAGCCCGTCTGCGCCCGTCCGCGACTGGACCGCGCCCAGCGCCAGAACCCCTGGATCCCACCGATGCATCACCACTCGACGGACCTACGACGCCGCCACACTCACCGCACTCAATGCCGGCCGGAACCCTGCCTGCTACCGAGCCTCACCGAGACGCACCCACGGACCCTTCACCTGCCAAACCTGCCGATTCACCTGCCTCCGGACGTGCACCACCTCCGCCAAGTCGAGCACCAGCAGCAACCACCTGAAATGCATCCTGCTGAACACCCGCTCCGTCCACAGGCACGCCGTGGAACTCTGGGACCTGCTCGACGCAACAGCACCGGACATCGCCTTCCTCACCGAAACCTGGATGAACGCCTCCTCAGCGCCCGACATCGCCATAGCCATCCCGGACGGATACAAGATCACCCGGAGGGACCGCGTCAACCAGACGGGAGGAGGCATCGCCATCGTACACAAGAACACCATCCGCATCTCGACTAACTCCGACGAGACCTTCACCGCCGCCGAACACCTACACTTCCAGATACACACTGACCCCAAGACCACCCTCCGAGGCACCCTCATCTACAGACCCCGGGACCACGCACACTATTCAGCGAAGACATCGCAGACTTCATCAGCCCGCACGCCATGCCCTCCGCCGACTACATCCTCCTAGGGGACCTCAACTTCCACCTGGAGAACAACAACGACAGAAACACCACCGCCCTGCTGGACAACCTCGCCAACCTCGGACTCAAGCAACTGGTGAACACGCCCACCCACTACGCCGGCCACACGCTTGACCCCGTCTTCTCGTCCAGCAAGCACATCTCCTTCAGCCACGCCACCGGACTCCACTGGACCGACCACAGCTGCGTCCACTTCAGCTTCAGAAAGACTACGACCCACCACCACCCGCAACAGGCTCCCCGCCGGAGCTGGAGCAAGATCACCGCCGAGCAGCTCACCGCCTCCCTCAGCCAGAACACACCCACCAACACAACGGACCCAAACGAAGCAGCCAGCAACCTCGCCAAGTGGCTGACCGCCTGCGCCGACGACCTCGCACCACTAAAAAACCCTCCCAGCAGACCCGGAAGCAAGAAAACCCCTTGGTTCACCAACGAACTCAAGGAATCCAAGAAGAACTGCCGCACTCTCGAGAAAACCTGGCGACTCGACCAGACCACAGACAACAGGACCGCCCTCAAGCACGCCACCCGCAAACACCACCAGCTGATCCGTGCCACCAAGAAGTCGGCACTCAAAGAACGACTGGACAACAACGCCCATGACAGCAAGGAACTTTTCAGCATCGTCAAAGAGTTCTCCAACCCCAGCGCCGGAAACAACGACATCACCCCCTCGCAAGACCTCTGCAACTCACTCTCCGCGTTCTTCCACCGCAAGATCACCGATATACATAACAGCTTCGACGCACAAACAACGCACCCTACCGCCGAACCAACGCCCGCCACCACCACCCTCTGCAACTGGACCCCGATCAGCACCGAAGACACCACCCGCACGATGAACTCCATCCACTCCGGATCACCAACCGACCCCTGCCCACACCACGTCTTCAACAAAGCCGACGCCACCATCGCACCCCATCTCCGGGACATCATCAACTCCTCCTTCCACACCGCCACCTTCCCGGAGAGCTGGAAGCACGCCGAGCTTACCGCCCTCCTGAAGAAACCAACGGCGGACCCCACCGACCTTAAGAACTACCGTCCCATCTCGCTCCTTCCGTTTCCGGCCAAAGTCATCGAGAAGACCGTCAACAGACAGCTTGCCGCCTTCCTCGAGACGAATGGATCCCTCGACCCCTCGCAGTCCGGGTTTCGGGCCAACCACAGCACCGAGACCGCCCTTATCGCAGCCACCGACGACATCAGAACCCTAACCGACAACGGGAAACAGCTGCCCTCATCCTCTTGGACCTCTCCGCGGCGTTCGACACCGTCTGCCACTGCACCCTAGTGAAGCGCCTCAGCAACATCGGAATCCGAGAGAAAGCACTGGAATGGATCATCTCGTTCCTCGCCGGAAGAACCCAGAGAGTCCGCCTCCCCCGTTCAGATCCGAAGCCACCGAAGTCATCTGCGGCGTTCCACAGGGATCCTCACTCAGCCCAACCCTCTTCAACGTCTACATGAGCCCCCTCGCAGCCATCGCACGCCGACACAACCTCAACATCATCTCCTACGCCGACGACACCCAGCTGATCCTCTCCCTCACCAACGACCCCACCACCGCCAGAGCCAACCTACACGACGGGATGAGAGATGTCGCCGACTGGATGAGGAACAGCCGCCTTAAACTGAACTCAGACAAGACGGAAGTCCTCATCCTGGGCTCATCACCCTCCGCCTGGGACGACTCCTGGTGGCCCCCGGCCCTGGGCACCGCGCCCAAGCCAACGGACCACGCACGCAACCTGGGCTTCATCCTGGACTCCTCCCTGTCGATGACCAGACAAGTCAACGCCGTCTCATCTTCATGCTTCAACACTCCTGCGCATGCTCCGCAAGATCTTCAGATGGATCCCCACTGAAACCAGGAAGACCGTCACCCAGGCACTCGTCACCAGCCGACTGGACTATGGGAACACCCTCTACGCCGGAACCACAGCCAAACTTCAAAAAAGACTCCAGCGCATCCAGAACGCCTCCGCACGACTCATCCTGGACATCCCCGACACAGCCACATCACCGGACACCTGAAAGACCTGCACTGGCTCCCCGTCAGCAAGAGAATAACGTTCAGACTCCTCACCCACGCACACAAGGCCCTCCACGACCTGGGCCCAAAGTACCTCAACGACCGCATGACCTTCTACACGCCCACACGCCAGCTACGATCAACCAGCCACGCCCTCGCCACCGTACCACGCATCCGCAGAACCACCGCCGGAGGAAGATCCTTCTCCTACCTGGCAGCCAAGACCTGGAACTCCCTCCCCACTCACCTTCGGCGAACCCAGGACCATCTCTCCTTCAGGAAGCAGCTCAAGACCTGGCTGTTCGAGCAGTAACTTACCCCCTCCCCCAGCGCCTTGAGACCCTCCCGGGTGAGTAGCGCGCTCTATAAATGCCGTGATTGATTGATTGATTGATTGATTGTGTGACTTTCCATGGTGGGACACAACCTGTAAATTGTGAATACCTACACCCTTACAAGTTTGTGGCTGTTCACAAACTTTTACAAGTGACCCCACCCAGGATCACATATAACACCAGACCCTACAACTACAGTTTGCAAATGTAGTGGTTATACCCGTTTGATGGGATTACTACATTTGCCATTTTTAGTAAATTCTAGTATTTCTACCAAACTGGTAAAATTTTCACATTTGCAAATGCACTTTGCTCATAATCTTCTCTAGAGGCCAATTAAATTACATTTACTCTGTTGGCCTCAGGGGAAGAGAGGCAAAGTGGGCTCACCAGAACCTTCAGCATACACACACAACCGAGGGCCTCATTTACAATATTTTGATGCACAGCAGCGCAGCAAGCCTTCCTGCTGCGCTGCCAAGCGTCAAAATAAAAGGGCAGGAATGCGCCGCATCTACAAGATACGGCGCATTTTGTGCAGGAAGGACCACCTTCCTGCACAAAAACAATTATTAAAGGCATTTTCCTATTTCTAAACGTGCTGCAGAATCCAGCATGCATAGAAAGAGGAAAAAACAAGGGAAAATAAAAGTATTCTGATGCACCCAGGTTTACAAAATGTTGTAAATCTGGGAATGTGTCAAGTTCCATGGATGTTGCATGGGAACACCTACAGCAACACCCATGG